>JAHWXV010127691.1:0-11912 GCA_024586415.1 Phrixothrix hirtus | reverse complement strand
CTATAAGTAAAGATATAGATGAGTAATATGCATTTAGTTCTTTTCAATATGTATAATATTATTAAGGTAACATTTTCATTTAGTATAAATTTGCACAATCTGTTGTTTGTATTCATAATTTATATGGAAAGATTATTCATTTCTCTTTATTTTCCGGATATGTTTATCCCAGTCATGTGACGGCTGCATAAAATAACGTATGTTTGAAGTTGATACATTCACGTTAGTCATAGTTAGGAACATTTTCCCTAATTTACTTTCCGGGTATGCTAAGAATGTAAATTGTTGCAAATAGCTAACTAAATATGAAATGTAGTAAACATTTTTACTAAAATCGCAATTATGCTGTATATTACGACCTTTAATTTTAAAAATTAAGTAAGCATTGAATGCCCGAAATACTATGCGTTAAAATAAATGCAACTGTTTAAAGAAAGCCTTTCAGTTCAAATTTGTATAGATTGGATTAGAACTACGACTAAATCGCTAGCATAGGTCGTTAAACTGAAATTGATTTTGGATAAAATAAAAATAAAGGGAATACGGTTTAAGTTTTAAATTTTAATGTATTGCATTAGCAAAACAATAATTATATATAAAAACGAAATATTCCATGCTTTTAATCTCAAATTTTACACCTTTGGCCTTCGTAAAATTTGAAAACACGAGGTTAATTACTGTGTATTAGGATAAATGACTACAATTGGAATATGACAAATTACTTGAATGTATGTATGTATTAATCAGAGGTTTTTGGTTTCTCTTGCATTAAATATTTTTAAGTTTCATAAATATGCAAAAACTTTAGGCATGCGGATATTTTTCTAAATTCAAATGTTTTGTGCAGAATGCATTTATATCGGCCTTTTTTAAATTCAAATGTTTTGTGAGGAATGTATTTACAGGGTGGGACGTGGAAACTTACTGTTTTGAACATGTTCCAGTGTATTTCGTGGGTGGGGAGGGGTTTAGAGGAAGGGACGAAGTGGAATATTGTGTTCTCACCCGTCTCAGTTGCAAACATGCTTTGGTCGAATCAGCAGTGCGCTTTTTCCGTGAAGGAGTATTTCTCTAACGGTCAGTCAGTGATTGCAGTGTAACATGCCTTTCGTCGTCACTTCGATATTCCTCCGCGAGGCCGAGTTGCTGATCGGAAATGTGTTTTAATGTGGGTGGATGCCTTCAAAGAAACGGGGAGTGTCTCCAAAGAAAGGAAAGGGCCTCCGAAGACTGTTAGAACACCTGAAAGTGTGGAAAGAGATCGTGTGTCACCCACTCGTTCTGCTCGTAAACAAGCAATTGCCCTTGGGATGTCATCCCGTTCTCTTCATCGAATTCTTCATTGTGAGCTCCATTTTCACCCGTACAAAATGGTTGGAGTCGAACAACTGACGGAACGGGATTATGTAACCCGACAAACACTATGTGACCAGCTGCTTGACACCTTGCCGAATGACGCAGTTGTGTTTTTCTCGGACGAGGCACATTTTCACCTAAGTGGCTGTGTGAATAAACAGAACATGCGGTATTGGAGTGCAACAAATCCCATAGAACGTTATGAGAGGCCCCTTCATTTGGATCGTGTCACGGTATGATGTATCATATCAAGAGTAGGGATCGTTGGACCATACTTTTTCAAGAAAACGGTCGTGCTGTTACCGTCAATTCAGACCGTTGTGTAACAATGATCCAAAAATTCTTCTTACCTGCTCTCCAAGAATACGATCTGAACAACGTGTGGTTTCAATAAGATGGGACCACAGCCCACACCTCCAAGGTTTCCATGGGTATTTTGCGAGCAGCCTTACCCGAACGACTAACCTACCTGCGAGGGGACGTAAACTGGCCTGCGCGTTCGCCTGATTTAGCCCCTCCTGATTACTTCCTGTGGGGTTATCTCAAATTTCTAGTTTACAAAGATCGTCCCAACACCCTGAAAGAACTACGGAACAACATCCGAACCGAAATTGACAATATTGTGGTCGATATGCTTGAAAGGATGATTCAAAACTTTCAAAATCGACTGAATCAGTATATTGACAATGTCGGGCGACATTTAAAAGACATTTTGTTTAAAACTGTGTAAATTCAAATTTACAATGTTGTGTGGTAGGCGGAAAATAATAATAAAGTTGAATGAAACGTGTAGTGTGTTTTATTTTTCAAAACAGAAAGTTTCCACGCCCCACCCTGTATATCGAGTCTTTTTTGTCAAATACAGTTGAAATCTAAAAACTATTTAAATTATTAATAAATTCAGAAACGCAGTTATCTGTAAACATTTTTACTTGCCTATTTGAACATAATTTTCGTGTTTTAATAAAATAACATTATTTAATGCTGAATGGTGAAACGGCAGTAGACTGGATATTTTGAAAATTTACCGCTACCATGATATTTTTGGGCAAATTTCAGATTGAAACGATATATCATACGCAGATTCTATTCATAATTAATAAATTGTTATCTAACAACGTTTCTCCCGCTAATTAGTAAGTCATCATCAGAAATACTCATAAAGTAACGTCAACATACACAACGTTTCGTCTACAGATTTGTAATCCATCATCACACTTAAAAATCCATAGAAAATAAAATATGGCGAAGAAGTTATATACGTCGCTCTCTATATTACATTCCTAAACACGTTTGGTTTTAAGACGCCTCGTGATTAGCCAGCGCCTCCTTAGATTATGACGTCTCCCAGTTTTAATACAATAATACTCTAGAATGTCACGACGTTTTGGAATGCGAACGGTTATTAGCGCTGTGCTCAATGACTAATGAATTTGGAATCTTCTTTGTTCTAGAAGGTTGTGACGTTTCTATATTTCGGAAATTCTAGGAAAACTAAAGTGAAACGCACTTGTCGGAGTCATGTACACATTCACCTCAGACTATGAGTAGTTTGTAAACAACATAATATACAAGGTGACTCTTCAAACAACAATATACGGGATGTTCATATATTAACATCCGTATACACAACGTTTTGTCCGTATATTTATAAATCATATTCATGGACCAATATACACAATGTTTCGTACACAAGCTTGTAATCCATCATGAGGAAATACTTATAAAAAAATTCCTAGTAAATCAAAGATAGACGCCGAAATAACTAAATTTTCCCCAAATTCAAATTTTAACGCCAATATACACAACGTTTCGTCTACAAATTTTTAATCCATTATCACGACTTAAAAAGTCCCTAACAAACCAAATATGGCCGCCGAAATAATTAGATTTCTCAAATTCAAATATTCCCGCCGAATATCCGGGGAAATTCCCTAGATTCCGCGCTCAAAGTCTCCAGATTCCCCTAGAATTCCAAAATGGCCCACTAAATTCCGTCATTTTGATTCGATCCGCCATCTTTGTTTTCCGCCATTTTGATTCTGTCCGGCATCTTTATTTACATTTTATTCTAAAACATCTTGTATATTTCATAAATCCAATTTTGGAACATACTGTATATACATTGGAATGCGGAAGTGTCATCAAAAAGCAATTAGCGCTGTCCATACATCGCAATGCGGAAGCCATTAAGAATTCTAGGAAACGATTGTTTCAAAGTCAAAAATGAGATTAAAATGCAATTAGCGCTGTCCAGGTTCTACTTATAAGTAATCCAATATTGCAAAAAAATTAAAATCGTAAAATAATCGTAAATAACAGCTCCTTTAAAACCCGTATTTAAGAATGGTGTGTGATGTACATATAGCTAGGAAATATTAATTTTAGTAATAAACTAACCTTTATAAATTTAAATCTTGGAAATTGAAACACTTAGACTTTAATGAAAAATTGAAAATTAGAAAAGGCACAAATATAGAATTACAAGGGCTATCCAGAAAATCGATTGCGTTTTGTTGTAAAAAAAACTCAGTACAAGAAAAAAAATTTATTATATATATTTGAAAGCGGCACCGAAATACTACTTTTCAACCTAGTCACCGTACAAATTTAGGCACTTATCATAGCGGTAAACAAGCTTTGAAATTCCATTGTCATAAAATTCTGCCGCCTGATACTTCAACCAATTAGTCACGCCCTCCCTCAGTTCCTCATCATCATCAAAGTGCTGCGTTGCGAGCCACGACTTCATCTTTTGGGAAGAGGTGGAATTCGCTGGGCGCAAGGTCCGGGCTGTATGGTGGATGAGGAAAAACCTTCCACTGAAAATCTTCAAGGACTTGTAGGGTGCGATTTGCTGTGTGGGGTTGGGCGTTATTATGAAAAAACAAAGTTTTTAAACTTAACTTTCCTCTACGCTTGTTCTGAATCACGCTTCTAAAATTTTTCAAAGTTTGGCAATATCTATCAGGGTTTGTTGTTGTTTCACGTTCAATGAAATCAATAAGAAGCACGCCTTTCCTGTACCAAAAAACTGTTGCCATAATTTTCCTTGCAGATAAGGTTTGCATGCATTTTCTCAGCTTTTTCGGGGAATTTGTGTGCCCCCACTCCATAGACTGCAATTTGGTCTCGCAATTCACATATTTAACCCACGCCTCGTCTCCCGGTACGATTTGATCCAGTAATGAGTCAACATCTTTGTCGTGAGAGTCCAAAAATGTTAATGACGCTGCCATACGCTCATTCTTGTGATTTTCCGTCAGGAGTTTTGAGACCCATCGTGCACAAAATTTATGATATCCCAGTTTCTGAGAAACAATTTCATGCAACAAACAGCGTGAAATTTGTGGCAAACTAAGTGAAAGCTCTATTATTGTGAATCGGCGGTTTTCTCTAACCTTTTCGTCGACTTTTGCAACAATTTCATCAGTCACAATGCTTGGTCGTCCACTTCGATCTTCGTCGGACATTTTCAAACCTAATGCACCATTGACGCACTCCACCTTCAGAGATAACGTTGTTCCCATACACCTCACACAGTTGTCGATGAATTTCAATAGGTTTACATTTTTTCGCTAACAAAAACCTTATTACAGATCGCACCTCACAACTCGCGGGATTTTCTATTGCGGCACGCATTTCAAACTGTCACTGTGAAATAACGGGGAACGACACAAACCTCGTGCTGACAAGGCTGGATGCTGACTGAGCCAAGGAATGCGCAGACGCCAAGCGGCTATAGCCGAAAACGTAATCGACTTTCTGGATAGCCCTCGTACTTACGTTAAAGTAGATAAGGTTTATAAAACTTACTAAAGAAAATTTAAACTAATCGTGAAAACTTTAGTTAACGGCTATAAAATTGAAACCATTAGTTATTAGTGAAACTTACAATGAAAATCCAAATGTTTTCGACATGAGATAGAATGTCATAGAAGATACAAAAATGCTAAAAAGTATATATTTTCAGCAGGGCACCGTTAAGGAAGTGTTTTATCAATCAACTGGGCTCACGGTGAGAGCAAATCCAACAGATTGAATAAACTAATAATTAAAACATAAAAATTAAAAGCGATTTTGGGTTTACCTTGATATAAATATATAACTCACATTAGCTCACACTTCAATTATATTCAATTCATTATTCAATTTCACTTCAAGCGGACCCCGACAGTGAATAGATAGGCATATCTTCTTTTGTCATATTTAATTTCGCAACCAGGTGAAAACAAAAAATTTGGTTACGTGTCCTAGTTTTTCACAAATTAGATCATGACGCAACCTCCAAGGTTATCAGAATTGCGGAACAAGTTTCAATGTACAATAAATATTTGCTTATAAAGACTATTTACACAGCACAATATATTTAATATGACCTTAATTGTTCATTTTTAATTGTGTTATGATTTTAAAGCTTCGTGGTAAAGTAAGAACTAGATGCGTCTTGTGTTGATCCTTAAGCTAACGAGAAAAAGCCCAATCACATTACAATACACGTCATTCAATGTTCCACAGCCCATTATCTGACGCCAACATAAGCCATAATTATGAAAGGTCAACTAATTAAAACTTAGGAAGTTTTAGTAAATACGACAAGTTCAAGATTAGATGAAAATGCCAAAATTGCTAATTCTAAATGTAATTAAAGATGGATAACTATATTTCATAAAAACAACAAATGCTAACCCAACAAGTTTATTAGTGAAACATTGCAGTGCAAAATGAAATAAATGTGCAGTGACGTTTTGTAGTTGCAACATTTAATTATAAAGACAAACTAACATAATCAATGTTACAAATAAAATCGAGGGTTGACACTTTCCCAAGTCAAACTTCTTCTAGATTTCTGAAATGCAATTTAAAGGTTATATTAAAATCACGATGTCCCTGTAAAGTGTAGCATAGTATTTATAATAGCATGTCTATCCATCAGAGCCGCTTTTACCCCTTGCTTTCTTATGACAAATCTAGGTAAAACATCTCTATCCCCCGAGAAGTCCCGTTAAAGATAGCAAGATCGTTATGTCGGTTTTAAGTTAACGCCGTCGATGTTTATTTCTTTATGTGTCGAATTAACTATCCATGTTAAGAACTTCGACGCATAGATTAGTAACATCTTACGTCAAAATAATAAAACTTACATCTTGAAGCAAGCTGTATATTAAGAATAAATGTCACATGTCTATAAATCATTGTTGGGATGCAATTCATAGCCATAAATATTTGATGGTTGATTTTTATAAGTGGAAACCCATCAGGAGTAATGCTGCTAATATATCTACGTTCTTCGATGTTCTTACGACGTAACAGTGTAAATATTCTGTAAATAAGCATTTAATTTTGTAATTTAAGCATTAATTTATTTTTGAAAGCAACGTAAATGTAATATAATAAATCTTCTACGCTGCAAATAACCTTAAAAACAATTAGCTAATAAATTCCTACTCAAAAGTAACAACGATCACTGCATTAAGATAAGAAAGTTAGGCAATACTCGATCCACGTATTTACATTCACAAATAGTTTAAACGCGGGTATTATTTAATATAGTGCTACGGCTAGAAGTTTTACGGACTTGATTGAAGTCGTATAAATGAAAGACGGCATAATTCTAAAGTCTGATATAATTTAAAAAGTGAAGTCTGTTAGTGTTGTAACCGGAAGATCACCAGTATGTCATCAGTCAAAGAATCCAAGACCCATGCCGTTGTCATCTACAATCAGCAAATAAGAATGTTTTTCATTATGTAATAAACTCATACAAGGTGTACTACAAAATCAAAAAAAAATAAAAAATAAAAACCGCGCTAGCAGATTCATCCCATTCCAACATTCATTATAAAACTAATGAAAGATGTATAAATTTGTAAAATGTGTACCATTATTGGTTCTATTCCTTCTATATAGTTAAAATTCAACAGCGTTCTTGTGCTGATTTGGTTTCATAGAATTATAGTATTTTTCTGATGTTTGATGGTACTCCGCCTTTGATTATCAGATTGATAACGATAGTAATTCGATTGTCTAACGGTGAAAACACTAATTTTTAACTAACCACTGAGGCTTCAAATTTGATGTAGACAGTAATGTGTCTTATATTTAGAATTCTTTCACTTTTATTTACCACTCCCTCTGTAGGCCGGCTCCGATTGATATAGTGCTTAGCATGTTTGCTTCTACATCCAAGGGACGCGAGTTCAAACTCGATTGAGATCGCTAAATTTTTTAGTGGAGAAAACTTTAAAAAACGCTTTCTTCTTTGATAAGGAAGTAAAATCGTAGGTCCCGTGTCATTGTAATGTTTAGCAGTGGAACTTCTCCAGATTCGACAAAATCCTACTAGGCATGGCGAAATGACTATCTGACGATTCTAGTCCAAGAGAGTCAAGGGAACTTTTGCATCCCAAAGTGTCAGCTACAAAAAAAACAATCGCCTCTGTATAAAAAACTATTTGTTTGATATAAACTCTTCGTTTAACAAATATACAACAAAGTTCAAATAAAAAGTAATTATTTATTATTATTATTAATAAAGAAAATGCAATTAAAACATATACATGGTGTACCAATATTCCGTGAAGATACAGCTACCACGTATTATTAGGATCAAAGTAATTCAATTGGACCATGCTGAACTTTACACCAAAATGCTTCGTTTATCCGTGAGAGGAATCCATAGTTTTTTTCTATAAGAATTATTTTTTTAGCATAATTTAGAAACTGAATGTTTCAAATGATGTTTTAATATCTTGGAGAAAACTTTATAAAAGTTAAAACTACTCTCACTCTCACATAAATTCCGTCATATTTATTTTGTGAATGATACTACAACCTTACGATTTTTTCACAGGATAGGTACATCCATTAACCTTGTTTCTTATTTTTTGTACACCACTGATCTCCAAATAATTTTAGTTTGTCACTTTAGGTGTAACTATCAGAAAATCTAGCTGGCGTGGACCCAAATACTAGAGTTCCCACAACGGATGTTCAATATGGCCACCATCTTCATTCCTACACGGAGTAAAAGATTAAAATACACTTTTCACAAAACACTTTAACTTTTTAATGTATTTACAGGATTTTATATTTATTCGATAGTTTCAAAGGTTATAGATTTTGACCTCATAAACCTTCGTTTCAAGGATTTCCAAATGAAAATGTTGCAAGGATTCAAATCCGGCTAACAAGGTGTATAATATTTTCTTGGCCTCTATCGATCCATCTTCCTGCAAACTACTTGTTCGGATATTTTCTTAGAGTACCTGCAAAATGAGATAATACCCTATCGTATATAAAAACATAACTTGTCTTAGATTAATAGGTAGTATTTCTAATAAAATTGGCGAAGTGTGTTGGAAAAACCCTAGACAACTATTACTACATAAATGATCAGTAAATCTACATGGGCCAATCAAAAAGTCGTCAACAATTCATATCTATACTTTAACCTTGAAAATATCTTTCTTTCACGATATGTGCATTTTCATTGAGTAAATTTGTCATATCTTAACGTTTGAAACATGACACATCGGTGAATAAAATTTGAATATGAATTACCATAGCGGCTACTTTGCATTCTAACACAATTTGCTTCAAATTAAAACGTGATAGATGATTGCGAAGTAACATTTCTTGAACGGTCTGAATGTAAGAGGGACGACTGAGTTGTTCATTGATAATCCATTTAACAGTTCTTTTGGGATTTGTATTTGATTTTATATTACTCGAGTACTGATCCTAAGGAAATATTTTTCTGCAACATGGACTCGAGTTTGTTGCGGTCTTCCAGCTTTAACTCGTAAGGGATCCATTTGTCCTATTTGTAGAAGTCTAAGGGTTCGAAATTCGCTGGTTTGGATAGCTCTCTTAATACACATGAACACTTTCGCTAAAGTTATATTGACAAAAGTCAAGCAGTAGTAATATATCCATCTGCTCATTAAAAGTACAGTCATCAATTTCAACAAAAACAATAACAATAATCAAAAAAAACAAGAAACTTTAATCAAATTGTAAAACATCAAAACATTCAAAAATATATTAGTATTTGCAATTTTACAAATTTGAAAATATATCTAAGAATTAAAATAGAATTTCTTTGCCTGACTATTTAAAATTTGGCCAGTTACATAGGATTATTTCCCTGCCAAATTTAACTGTGAAATATAAATGCAAAACTTACGTTAATTGCAAATGAACCGAATCATACGTGTTTTATATCGTGCAATTTATCTAAGGCGATTAATAAACAGAATAAAATAAACTTACCTTTATTTAAGGAAATCTTTGCTTTCTCCCTTTTAACCCTCATAAGGATCGTGGTTGGAAGTTATATTGTCTTCCTACGTGAACATTGTGAATATTAACGATTTTTTTTCGTTAGATCGGGTACTCTTTAACTTTAAAACAGTTAATCACCGTATTATTTATTTTTAATTGGTTTCATTTTTGTCACAACTCGTTTCTCAAAAATTATTGTTATGTTTTAAAATTTTCTAGCGAAGCATAGCGTTCACGCGGTTGCTCAGCGGTTTGTTATTTTTCAGTACATTTAATTAAGATAATAATCTTCGTTTACTGCAACCGTTTAGGTATAACATGCTTCTTGGGGTATTCGATATTTATATAATATTTTCCCCTTTTTATAGTTTCCTATATACAGGGTACTAATTAAACATACGGCAAAAATTTAAGAGGTTTTTCCATGAACTATTCTAAGAATATTTTGTCCTTTGATGATTTTTGAAAAGCTTCTTTGTTTGGAAGATACAAGGCGAGAAAAATTTTCGGCAGTAACAACATTCTATTACCAAAAATTACATGTAAAGTTTCTTAATGTACAATAACTGTTGAAAATGACTACCTCCAGCTAAGATGCAAGGATGCAATCGTTTCCTCATTGATTGCCGAACTCTTTCAAGAACACCAAGGTCGTTTCTTATTCAATTACACCCAGCAATTATCCGATTTTTTAAATCTTCCACATTTTCCGCTGGAGTAGAATAAACTAATGACTTTGGATGACCCCATAGGAAATAATCCAGGGGGATCGAGCAGACCATAAGTAAGGTCCACCTTGACCAATCCAGCGATCTCCGAATGTTGGTGTTAAAAACTCACGAGCAACCACACTAAAATTCGCTGGTGCACCATCGCTGGATTAATCGAGGCGGCCCTCACTTATGGCTTGCTCGATCCATGAAGTTAAACCCCCTGGATTATTTCCTATGGGGTCATTTAAAGTGATTAGTTTATTCTATTCCAGTGGAAAATGTAGAAGATTTAAGAAATCAGATAATTGCTGGGTGTAATTCAATAAGAAACGACCCTGGTGTTTTTGAAAGAGTTTGGCACTCAATAAGGAGACGATTGGATTCTTGCATCCTAGCTGGAGGTAGCCATTTCCAACAGTTATTGTAGACTAAGAAACTTTACATGTAATTTTTGGTAATAAAATGTTGTTATTATCGAAAATGTTTCTTGCCCTATATCTTCCAAACAAAGGGGCTTTTCAAAAATCATCAAAAGACAAAATATTCTTAGAATAGTCCAAGAATTAGTCCCTTGAATTTTTGTCATATGTTTAATTAACACCAGATATAGTCATGCATAATTTTTCCCTTTTCGGGCTTGAACTGCTAAAGTCATTATAGTCCGTTAGTAAGTTGTAGAGATGTTCCTATATAATAGTTGATGGTATTATTATCATTATTATTATTCAGCGACTATGCATTTTTGCGTTTAGATCTTTGTTTCTTGTGTAGCGTTGTGCTGGTCTTCTCGCTGAAGGTGGTGGTTGCCACAGATATTGTTTATCCTAATGGGACGTTCAAAATTGTAGGGATAGCTACGTAGTTATACGTATGTATGCTCTGAGATTTTAAACTAGGGTGTCATTGACTGTTGTGTATCTTATGCCTGTTTTATTTAAATTGATTAGATGTCGTATTTTCTTAAGGCTATCGAATAATCTGGCGATATCATCCCCAATTTCGTATATTTTTCTTATATTTTGCAATTGAGAACAATCGATTAGAATGTATCTTACAGTAATTTGGCTACTATATGTACTGCAGATAGTTAGGTTTCCTGTTGTCATTAAGTGTCTATGGCCAATTTTTGTATGACCTACCCTTAGGCTATGGTTCTTAATCGATTCATGCCTAGATAGTGTTTTTCATAATTTTTTATAATTTACTGAGGGTTTTATCAGTTTCAGGTGGCTATTGGTATTATTGTACTGTTCTTACCGTAGGTGGTCTACCCTCCTTTCTAACTCAGCCTTTACGTCATTGTATAAAACATTCTTTATACCTATGCTGCATTCTAATATTGCCTGTCTAGCTGCTTGATCTACCATTTCATTACCCTAATCCTTATGTGACTTGAACCCATATAAACGTAATAGTTTTATTCAATCCATTTTGATGGCGTAATTTCTCTACATTATATGTCAGCTCCGCTGTGTTTTTTTGTGCATTTATTCATCAAAGTTAGGTAAACTCAATTAATAGCTATCATCAATTTCTTTTGTGAATTATTTAAATTTA
>JAHWXV010127685.1:0-22505 GCA_024586415.1 Phrixothrix hirtus | reverse complement strand
ATATATATATATATATATATATACAATTATTCAATTATAAATATTGAAAACATGATGAGTAGTTTAACAATAATCTACAATCTTATACTGACGATGAGGTAGTCAGTAGTATACGCGAGTAAATATTTTTTATCGTCGAAGGTGCTTAATCCAACCTTTTGCTGTTCCAAACTGTAAACTTTATGCGTAAATGACCTAATAGTTCTTTGAACAATTTACTTAGATGTATGCTCTCTTAAACAGTCTATATAATCTTGATAAGTGATCTTATTCTTTACAATATTGTGTTTTATTCCCTTAAGACTTTTGATGCATTTCGCTCCATCAAATTTATACCCATACATTTTAGAACGTAAACCAACAAAATAGGCCATGATACAACCACACAGCTCGTCTTTCATTAGACTGGGGACTTTTTTTGTTAACAAGAGGAATATTAAACGTATTATTTTGAGGATAATCGTTTGTGTTAAACATATGAATATCAGTATTTATCATATCTTTATAGACATTGTCATAAAGAAGTTCGTACACTAAACTATCTATAACTGTATACATTAGTTTTACATCATTATTATTAAATTTACTAAGCATGTACGAATAATAAAAATCATAAATACAAAATTTTCAAATATCCAAAATAGTCATACCTATGTAAATTGGTTTATTAAAGCACAAATCAGTTTTCCTTAATTCTTTAACCATAAAGTTTTCATCAAAAATGGCGCAGTTAGTGAAATTAGGACTACCAATTAGATTTTTGTCTCCGTAGCGACCTTTCCACTTATTTACAAGTTTTACAATTTCATGTTTACGAATACTTTTCATGGTTTTACCGAAAATTGCGTTAATAATTAGTGTGAATAGATTCCTTTCAAAATCATTTTTTGCATTTTGTCGAAGATTAGTATTTAAATCAATATAGGGTTTCAGCCAAGGGTCCTGTTTGAATTCAAGTAGTATGTGTATTTTTGTTAAAATGAGCCCGTTTTGCAAGGTTTGTTTTAAGTTACAATAGTAAATAATATAGTTCTTCTTTTCGTATAGAATTGTCATCAGTTTATGCAGTTTAGAATCGGGGGGTACAAGATGTTGAGGTCAGTGAGGAAGGTTTCGGTGCCTATCGTGTAGATGCTGGGGGTACTCTATATCCACCTCTAAAATATATCCTGTATCGGTGTCGTCCGCAATCTTACTAACATAAAAATTTTCAATATTTTCCAGCCAATTGAAACCACTGTATAGTAAGTATTGCAACAATGCACAACCGTAAAAATTATTGACATCTATATACAATAATACTTTGACGGTTTAGCTGAATCATAATCTGGCATGTACTTGTTATTTGCTTCGGAATAACGATTGCTACATTGACTTACACCGCCTCTTATTCCGAGATGAATAAATAATAACATATCCGCATCCTTTAAAATTTGTAATTTGCATTGGGTATACTTTAGCATGCAATCGAATGTATATCTCGATAAAGTAAAATAATTTGCAGCATTGATACCGTATGTGGAGTGGCAGCTGGCTCGAAATTGCTCAAACACGTCTCACAGGAGTAAAATGTCGGTTTTTCTATAAAGATTCGCGTATAAGCCCAAATTAGAAATATTAAACGCACGCCAAACCTTTTGCGCGTGAATGTAGTCCCCTTCAGAAATATTCGATTCATTTAATTTATTAGAGTAGGCGTCAATTGGCGGCAAACAGGTATCATTTAGTTTCTCTAAAGGCTCTACATAATCGTAGAGGAATATGTGCTTTCGTTTAAATAATTTTATTTGCCCGTTGTTGTAACAATTAGTAAATTCTTTGATTAAATTAGGGTAATCGGTTAAATAGGAACTTAACATATCCAAATTTGAAGCCATAAATCTAAATGGATCGACAAATCTAAATTTTATATTTGTATTTTTATCGGTTACTGTAAATGAGATACACGTTTCTTTATTAATTGGCAATACCGTAATTGTGCTCAATTTAGCAAGATCTCTAATAATAGGATGCGCATCGTAACGTGAGAAATTGTGCAAAACAATCTGAATTACAAACGAGTCTTTGAAATTTAAGTTGCAAGCCTGATGAGCAAAACCGCGGAATTCACCGGTAAAATGATTATGATCCCTTACATTCAGTTTATAATTTTATTCGCAAATATAACAGGTTGGTGTAGCCTCTTTTAAAGATAGATTAGCATTCATAGGAATACTGTTTTTAAATTTAAATTGAACAAGCTGCGCTATACGCTGCATCTCAGCTGCAAACCATGCCATGCAATCTACACCGCTGTGTGCATTGAAATGCGATAATGAATCATCATAGGAGCACTAGGTAATAAGCGGCACTAAATGAAGTATGTTTTTGATATTTGACCGCCTTTAGATGTTGAATAATTTCTTTGAAATGTTCAAGAATGGATTCAAAATCAGAGTAAATTACAAATGAAACTTTTATTTTGTTCTTATAATTCTTAAATGAACTTGATCGTATCTTGGAAAAAATATCTTGCAACAATTTAATTTTTGACAGTTTGACACTTTTTACTTTCTTTTAAACTATATTAAATATAGGTAAAAGAGAAGGTATTGTTTTCGTTGTTAAAATTTTAGTGGAAATGCTCGTTTTCGAGTTCTATGTTTTTAGAAATTGGTCTGTCCGTGTGTGTGTGTTTGTGTGCGTGTGCATCAGATATCTTGAAAACTAAAAAGCCTAGATAAACGAAACCTTATGTTTAAGTTTTTAACATCCGCACACCTGACCGCAATAATTTCATTAAAATCGGATAACCGGAAGTGCCACTTTACTCTAGCCATTTTTTGGTTTTTCGCGATTTTCCCGAAATTAACTATAACGATTTTTTAAACTTATTATATTGCTTAGCCATTTAAAGCCGTTGTATATATTCTAGGCGGTTTTTTAGAAAATTTTCCATAAATCGAGGAACCGAAACTACCTTTACGGTTAAGTCTGAACAAAATAATTCTGATATTAAAAGGCGAAATGAAGAATTTTGTCAAAGTCGAATAACCGGAAGTATCACTTTACTTCTGTCACTTTTAAATATTTTCCAAATTATTCATTTTTGGCGATTTTCTTCAAATCGCCTATAACGATTTTTTTAAATTTTAAATATTTCTTAGCTACTTAATTTCGTTTTATATGATGTAAGAATTTAAATTCTAGTTTTGATAATTAATTTGGAAATTCAATCCTTCGTATTTCATTTTAATTTGTTTGTGTACCTATAACTTCATTTCTACCTTTGCCGTGGCACTCTTGAATGTTGAGGTGCGCGTGTCGCGGGCAGATAGCGTGCCGTCGCGCTCATTGTGTTTCGTGCAACGTATGAATAAGTTTGTTATGTTAGTGCATTTTGGACACCTGTATTGCGCACGGAGTAAGTTATAGGACGAATGATCTCTTGTAGATTATGTAATTAATTGGTGTTCCTTACTTTTTTTTACATAGTGTTTAGGGTACGGGACATGGTTTGTCTCGATCATTGTTTCATTTATCGTATTATGGTGAAAAGGATGGCCTCGCGATGAAGGTCGCTTTCACTGGAATTTACGACGGAATTCCGTTGTCTATTCTCAATATTCGGACATTTGGATTTGTCTAATTAATTTGGAGATTTGGATTTATTGTAATTATTTTGGATAAATGTTTATGGTACATCTGTGACAGAATGGGAAGTCAGTAGCGGCGATATTTGATCTCTAGCCGGCTTCCGAATCCGTTGGCGAATTTATATCACTTCCTTAGGAATTGCCATTACGTTTACTAAGAGCTCCCGTCCCAGCTTTACGAACCTGGAGTCCCGCTGATATGGTGGCAATCACACTACACCTCGTCGCGGAAGGTCAGTGGCGAACTACTTATTTTCATTTGTACCGTAGACATCACATATATCTTTCATAATTATAAAGATATATTTTGGGTCCATTTATTTAATTCCATACTTTGTAACATATTTTAAACTTTCATTTAAATCAGTAATACGTACAATTTGCCTTTCTTTAATGTAAGATTGATTTTATCAATGTTTAATATTTTTGGTAGTTAAGATAAGAGAAAGTTGTATTTAAATAATAGGTCTAGGTTTCTTTTATAAAATTGGTGGGTTATATAAAAGCCAAATTTTGTTTGTAAAAGTAATTCTTTAATTCAGATTGCAATTTTGATCGTCTTTAACGAATAAAATATTTTTGCCTGTTTTATTATTGGGGGGGCTTGCTATAACTATATTTTGCCCAACATCGATTATCACTACGATCACCTGTAGAAAGAAATACTTATTTGCTTGTTCTTGTGTTAAGAAATATCCGTGGCGTTTGTGTGCCATACTATTGTGCTTCACAGCTGCTGATAAGGGAACACTTGTCGTGTTCCTATATGCTTTACAGTCATTTTAGGAAACATTTTTACAAACTTGACGGACATTTCTTTTTTAATTATTTAGTTAATTCATTACTGAGATCAATTAGATTTTGATGTCGTTGTACTCCGTAACTTACTACAAGATTTATCTCCGCCAATCATCTTTGTTATTTAACGATTGGGTATTCTGTGTTATACAGTTAATTACATTTAAACCATTTATCCACTAATCATGCTGCCTTCCTTCGTCCACGTACAGATGACGATATAGGTATTAATTTATTTGTAAAAGTTCCTTTTTCTTTTTTTGACGGTTAAATGAATTGTTTTTAATCGTAGTAATAGTTAGTAATCCTTTTCATTAATTAATTCAAACAGCGTGGTGCATTATTTTTTTTGGACTTGGTTAGTAATTTGCGCGACGAATAGATTACGATCTGTCACGGTCTCACCTTGACTTGTAGATATTCATTAATAATTTTGGGGTATTCATTTGAGTACGCTCTATACATCTGTACTTATAATTTGTTTTAGGTCGTATGTATATAGAATGGGGATATTTAAAAGTTAAAAATTCGTTTTGGATATGTTTAAATATTCGTAACCTAGTAAATAATACTTTTTATTATATTTATACTTCAGAAATGAAGATTGTTGCTAATTATTAGGTATAATTTATTAAATTCATTAAATATAATGTATTTATCTGGTATGTGCCGCCGTCTAGTGACAAAGTTTGTAAATATAAAATTCGCTTTAAAACTTCGATTTGGTTAAAATACATTTTCTTCGGTCCTAGACTGCTTTGAAAATAAATACTGGTGCTCGTTTAATTTAGTTTGGCTGCTAAAATAATTTAAACATCTATCGCAAATAAATGTTTTACATTTATGTTTATTTAGTTGACTAAATAGTAATTTTGGCGAATGTTTTATTAGGCATTAGCGAAATTTTATTGCTCAACAATCCTCTTCTTCTTGCATCCCGTTATCATTATAATTGCTTCGTTTAAGAACATATTTATTCTGAATTAAAAGTAGTTTTTGTTAATCGCGCCAGGACAACTTGATATTTTTCATTTTTAATTAATTTCAATGCATAAACGTTTATGCAAATTTTATTTAACTTTTCAAATTGACTAATATCTTGAAGTGACAGGGAATTTAATATTAGCTAAATCTAAAAATGGAACTGTAATGTGGATATACTGTTGTTCTATCAGAATTTATAATAGTGGGATATACTCCCGATATTATCAACCACGCAAAACAAGAGTTATTTTCATAATTTTATGATATTAATACAAGCGCTTTTGTTAGCAATAAATCCCGGTAGTCGAATGCAAGTCGAACCATTCCCAATTTCAACTTTGTTTATGTTAACTTCAAGGGCATGAATTTGTTTCTGTCCTCAACCTGAACTTTTTTCTTGAAACCCATCTTATTTATTCAAAATTGTATCGGTTATGTACTCCATAAACCATTCTTCCAAGTTTGTACTCGCATCTACTATTTCGTTTTTTGTATTAAAACGTTTTGTTTCAATAATTTCGCGAGTTTCCCACCACCCCACCCAAAATAGATTGTTTTATAAATTCCCCGCTAAACGAAGCATTAATTTTAGCCACTTACATTTTCTAAAATTGTTTTTAACACGTGATTCGAAATGGTAAAATGCATATTATAAAAAAGTAGTTATATCTATGTGTTTTAAATTTAAAATAATTACTGTGCGTACTCAGCTGTCAAAGCAACTGTATAAATCAACCCACTGTACATAATGACTGCGAGTAAATTTCTTAATTGGATTAAGCCCAAAACCTGCTCTTTTCAAACGTTGTTTAAGTAATATTTGTTATCGTTTTAATTGCCCGAAATTTGCCAGCAGTTTTGGTTTACTACCAAGGCTTAGCTCAGCATTTTTAATAGCTTTACGAATGAATCACGAATTTCCAATTAAAATGCTCAACCCAAGTTAGGATAGTTTCACGTGAAGCCGCTGATTGGTTTAAAATTTTAAAGGCATTTCTAAACTTGTAAATAATTTCTATACTAACTCGAACAATTTCTGGATCTTTTGATATTGTTAAACTACTCATCATCTCTAATTTTTTTTTAAATAATACTAATGGTCTGAGGTGATGAATGGATTCGGAGGTCTTTTGAGCTAAACGAAAGTTTAAAATTACAAACATTCTCTTTTATAACTATCTGTACTTTCATATAATATGATATAGAAATTAATTTATAACTATTTCAATATCGACACTATCGAATGTCGTTATGCCCTTTCACAATAAATAAATATTTGTACGGTGTGAATTTGGTAATCTATGTCTGAATATCACCCACCATTCGCTTGGGCAAAAACACTAATACATCCTCCAATTAGGCTTTCGCTGCCTTCCCAAATTTTGTTTGTATAATTACTAAATCTAAAATATTGTAGCGTACACCTCTCTCCAACTCTACAATGTTGGTGAATTTTTTTATCTGGGTTGAAGAATTTATTATACTTAAGTCCATTTCTAAAATTAAACATAAAAATAGAAATTAAATTAGTCAAAAAATAATTTAACACTTACTTAGTTTGAATAATAGGATGCAGAAACGAGAAATTACTTATACTATGTGTAATTGAACTAATCTTTGCAACTGTAACGCTAATAATGAGGAATATTTATACAAAGCGCTATCTGAAGTGCGGTTAGATTATTTTTTAAACTAGAACATTACCTCCGCTGATAAGAAAATTATAAAATTTTATTTCCCGGTTTGCATCAGTTGATAACAATAGCAAATTTGTTCGTTGTGTAAACAGTGTCACACACATCATGGACTTCTATTCACATATGGCCGAAGAAACAAATATATTGACACCTCCGGTTGATCCGGAGGCATATTATCGAGAAAAGTAAGTTTTATTTTAATTATTTTTTGTTTTACTTCTAAAAACTTATTTGACAGTTTTATAAACGTAACGCAACCTTAGGCACGTTGCAGGGCTTATTTTTGCTTTTGTAAAATATCATTATCGATTCATCGCATAGTAGATAGGTAATTTTATGGAATTTAACTGCAAGTGAATACTTATTCACCTTTAACCTTGTTTTACAGACCTGAAGGAGATGCGGATCTGCTACTCTATGATGAATCGCCCTTGAAGTCATCCCCAAGGATGCCCCCTTTAATACCAACTAATTCAGATAATGTTTAAGTTACTTTACTAATTTTTATTTTTATCCTAATTTTATTATTATTTACATATTTATAGATTTAGTAACACCTTCTCCACTTCTATCATCATCATCGTCACCATCATCTACAAACCAGTAAGTTGTAAACTATCTATTTCTATTTTTATGTTAATTTTATTATTTACAGATTTATAGATTTAGTAACACCAGCTCCACTTCCATCATCATCATCTACAAACAAGCAAGTCGTAAAATATCTATTGTTATTCTTCATGTCAATTTTCTTGTTGCAGATATATAAAATTAGCTGTTCAAACCTTAAAATTAAAATTAAAATTGTTAATAATGAAATTATAGATAGAAATATTTATGTAGAAAATTAATAAAAATATATTTAAATCTTCGAATACTTTTAATCAGTGTTTAAAAGTAAAAGTCAAATAATATAACAAGTTTAGCAAAGTCTCAAATACAACAGCAGAAATACATCCACAAATCATAGGTGGCGTATGCGTCCACTTTTTATTTACCGAAGATTCAAACATCGATAACTATATTACTACTGCCATAGATGGTGTATAATTTACTATAAATAAATAAAATAGTAAATTCTTTTACACCTGTTAATATTTTTCCAAAATATTTATAAAAGTTGCTATATATATAATTTAATATATAAATAAACCAATTTTAATACATTATTTTATTAAGACAGCAACTCAAATTAGCATCACATTTACAAGCCGAAGCGCTGAATTAGATAAATTTATCAATTTTTGAATTTAATTCAAACCGTATATGTTTATTATTAGGTACAAACATCTTATTTAACAAAAATTATATTTTTATTAAAATAACGTATAAATTTTGTAAAATATTTTTAAATTGTATTGCACTTTAAGTAAATACTTATATATGAATATGATTTTCCTTTTATACAATTATTACGCATACTTAAAATAACAATTTTTACAAGTCCTTTTCTTAAGTTATTTTTGAATTTTAGCAGGACATATGTGACGTCATTTTTAACAAATTCTTAAGTTTGAAATTAGTCGTTAGGGATTTTCTCCCTTAAATTAGAATTTGAATATTTTAGCGATATAAATATAGTAAATAAATTTGAATAATAATTTTTACAGGTCCACTGAGCGGGCATACGTGACGTCATTTTTAACTAGAATCATCATCATCATATTTGAATTTGAATTTTACCACCATATTTAAATATTCAAACTTTAAAACATATGTAGATAAATCTCAAACCTAACCTACATTGTAAACACATTCATACACCATAGGTGGCGTTCAACTTTACAACTTAGTCATCTCTCAAACACAACCTACATCATAAATAGATCCACACATCATAGGTGCCGTATGCGTTAACGTTTTAGTTAGCAAAGCCTCAAAATCCGATAACTAAATTGCTGCACTCATACATGGCGTATGCGTTCACTTTTAAATAGTGGGGCCCCTTTGCTACTGCTGGGGCATAGTCCGGGGGGCTATTTCCGCACCTAGGGATTCTCCCCGTTTAAACATATGGGGATTTGCTCCCAGACACTTCAGGCGCCATTTTGGGGACCACTTCCGCTGGGGGAACCCCTTTGTATAACTACTGCTATCAATTACAAATCCACTCAAAATTAATTGAGAAAATAATTATTACAATAACTAGATTAGTACGGATAACGACATGATAGTATTCAATATATTTTAACGGTTAGATAGTTTAAATCAATCGTTGATTTAAGGATTAGGCTTGTTTCAAAATTTATCCCACCTTAAAATATAGGAGTTATCAAGTGAAACGATATTAAAAAGTTATTTAGTAATATTTAGTCATTTAGAATAATATATTCGAAAGGAAAGACAATAAGAAGGTAAATGAATTTTTTCACTTCCCTTAAATTAGTTTCTGCCGATAAAGATCGACGGACAATTCACAATCATCTCCGCAGGGGTTCAGTTAGAAGCTCCATACGAAGGCTGTCGCTAGTCTTGAATAGGATCTCACCATCCATATAGGCGTATCTTCTCTGAACGACCCAAACTTTCAGAGGGCAGAATACCGAAGTAGATTCAAATACTTTATAAATCAGTACGGGAATGCCTCTTGTAATTTTTCAGTCGAATAGAAGAAACAATTTATCTTATTTATTTGAAATAAGCAAGTTGCACAGAATGTAGGTGGATAGCGTGCCTTCATACAGAATTCAAACGCACCAAATCTACCAAATCTAAGCACGAGGGCACTCATACAATTATTAAATGCTCTGCACTTCATAAAACACAAAACTAAAGTAAACGTTACAGGCGTTAGTAAATATAAAGTGCTTAAATTACATAAACTTATAATAAAAAGCTGGCTTTCGTCTTAAATAGCCAAACAGCTAAATCAAGGGGAATTGACGCGTATTCTAACATTAATTTGGAAGCGTTATTGGTTACAGTATAACCTAAGCAACACATGTAGCACTCCGACTTCAAAATTTAAATTAAATACACTGAAACGGTGGTATTTAGTAAAAGGTATACTATTTCAAAAGAGAACGTTATATTGTTTCCATCGAATTTAAAACACAAATCTATTTATGATATTGATAGTGATTATGGCAAATGAGAAAGTGGAGAAGCTGCTCTGCATATTCAAAATTTAAATGAGGAATGCGATATTTTAATCAAAAAAGAAATATTAAAGAAGCCATGAAAGAGATCGATGAACTTACTAGAGAACAATCAAGAAATTCATTACGGAACTAAAAGAGACAGAACTTGATACTCGTATCCGCTTCAAATTTCAAAACTATTTGTAAATTAAAATTATCAAGAAATCTTATAGGATTGCTAAATGCAGTTGCCATTATTCAAAATATAGTGAATATATTTGTAGAATATCCATAACTTGGGTTTAGTCCCGACGGAAAAATTAATAATAGTGAATTAATCAAAATATGTGTTCATACTCGGTGGAAAAGGAGGAAGGAGTTAGTGCAAAAAGTATTGACCTTTTAATAAATGCAAATAGAAGTTGGAAATTAAAGAAAATACATTTATTATTATTATTAAGTTCAAGGGTAATTAGAAATAACTAAAAGAAGAAAATGTTCTTTTATTATAGCACCATTGGGCGGTGAAATAGGAAGGAACGATTGTCACTCTTGTAAACCTATGATACAAAAGCTAAAATTATTTTATGCAAGTAAAGCAGACAAAAGTTGCTCACATTAGCTATAACTGCTAATAAATAATAGTGTAGTCATCTAGTAATCTAGTGCAATAAACATTTTAGAGAAAAATACAATGACATACTAGCGTTAGATAGTGCATAGTACTGTAACGATAAACCTCCTACAGAGCCGAACAGGAAACAAATATTCAATTATGGATGATTCAGAAAAATGTTTTTTCTAAAGTGATAATATACTCAAACCTGAATTAAAACTTTATTAAAATGTACAAACTACGATATGATACGCGGTTAATGAACACCAGAGCAAATGGTTGTAAACATTATGTCGCCCAAAGTATCGTAAATAAACGATGTAAAAATTCATGTTACAAATTTTTTGTAACATTTTCTGGAAGCGAGCGAAAAACACTAGATCACACTGTTCATAAAAGCTTAATCTAGTTATACGTTATTAATATTATGACCATAGAAAAGCGTAAGTAATTTAAAATAATTACAGAAACCTTTTCAAAATAATTAAATGGCCTCAATCATAGTTTAATTTTAAATAAATAACTTTATAAATGTAGAAAGGTTCATGTAATATAAAATTATTATAGAAACTTTTCCTAAATTTTAAAAGTACCCAGTTAGGAAGTTAACGATAAAAAGGTAACCCTCTCTATAAAAACATTAAACAGGAAGCCTTAACCATTTAAAAGATATATGAAGACAGTTTCCGAGAAAACGGCAATTGAGCACAGGAAAAGGGTCACGTACACCAGCAACGAGAAGGTTTAAACAAACGGATTTAGGCAAGATCAGATTGGATCAAATTCTTAAAATACTTACAAACCAGTAGTGAGCAACAAAAATGCCGGGAAGCTCCAACGCCAATATAAGCACGACATGGAACAATTTTCACTTGTCTTGTGCCAGGGATTTCGTAAACTACATATGCAATCCTACGTTAAGCCAGTGCGTGTCAAGATCACATTCACTGATCATTTAGATGGCAAGTCCACAATGATGCAAGATCTACCTAAGGCTGTATAATAGAATACTTCGCAGTTTGCCAATCTACCGATATTCTAATTAATATTCAAGCCAGCATTTGGATTGTACCTCTAAGAATACAATTCAAAAATCAGGTGTGCTACAGGTCCGATATTCAAAGTCGTAGGACCAAAGTTATCTCCCAGCAGTGATAACAATCGAAGAAGACACCGCTTAACAAGGTTAGCCTTCTGTTTAATGCTAGTAAAAGGGTAACACGTTGAAATAAATTATGATTCTTTGAACTTTATACATAATTTAAGTAAAAGCATTCACTTGATCACCTAACATAATTCTAAATAAGAAGTTTATTCAAATAAGATATATGAACCCAAACCCACTCGCCATAAACTAATATTTATGAGGGTTGTGGTAAACCGTCTAGCAATAACAAGTGTGTAATTGTTTATTTATCTGTCACGTTTCAATACTATTATGTTTATAAAGATTTGAAATAAACCTAATTATTCTAAATATTTCTTAGGGCTTAGTAGATAACCTTTAGTTCATAATTTTATGTAAATTTATAAATTGCTATAATTTCATTTGTAATATAACTCGTTTGTGTCAACGTTTGGTAATTATTACGAATTCTTCCAAACCCCTAGAGATTAAATCACATTCAAATGTAGAGTAACTTATGCCACATACTCTAAAAACAGGGAACTTTTGAGTGCATTATAAAAATTATTTGGGGGTCGTCGCAGTAGGTGTCATTTTTAAGCGCGAAGATAGCAATTGCGTCTCGGTTTTTTACTCTACACGTAAACATCGTAAAGATTAAGCTATTAAATTAGTTAGCACCCTATTGTAAAACAAGGTTACCTCATAAGGATAACGTTATCAAATGAACAATTCACAAGCTTCTGAGCAATATTTTATTGTGGAAGAACCTGCTTTTAATTTAGTAGTAGGTTAACTACGATAGTTACTGACTTAGACGGTAGCGGTTCTGACATTAAGTGATATTAATTAACATACATTCGTTTCTCTAGCGTTCCTTATTATCAATATTGCTAAAGTTTTTAAAGTATACCTACACTAATTTATCAATGCTAACACAGTAAACAAATATGGCACAATCGGCAACGCAGAAGGAAACCATTTTGGCAAATTTTCAGGAGAAAATATATTAATTAGAACTACCAGCTAAATTGCCAAAACAACATTACTTTCTTCAGGGTTACAAATATATTTGATAACTGTAATCACCAAAAATTGTTTGTTTAAACAAGCATTTATTTATTAGTTATTTTTAACTGTGTTAATCTCTTTATCTGTCAATACAGAAATTTTCTATTAAAATGCAACCAAACTTTCTAGCGACAGTATTTTTCATAAACTGACATAAATGTATATAATTTTGTAATATACTTTGAGCTTATTAGGTCATGAGAAGTTAAATAAAAAGGATTTCAAACATCAAAGGCGCCTAAGTGACTATTAAGCATCATCAAATGCAAATATTTATAAAATTTGAAGTAGACCTGGATGTTAGGAAATCTAATTTAGGTGATAATTTATTATTAATTGTGTTTATCTGTGTTTAATGTTCAATTGGACTATGTACGTGGCTCAATTTATATACGGAAGAGAGCCAAATAGAATTGTCAAATGGAGATTACGAGATGATAATATCAACAGAGGAAGGTAATCAACAAAATGGATTAACTGCGTGAAAAGGATTGATGTAAACTGAATAGGAATAGGGTAGAATAGACAAATGAAAGAAATTAGAGGAGGCTTATGCCCAATAATGTATAAATTAGATCTGAAAAGGCTATAGATAATTCAATGAAATAATTATGCAAAATTTATAATTAGAGCAATAAACTGAACTTCCATTAACTTATAATCATAGATATTTAATTAAACATATTGGTATTTAATATTGTTGCAACGGACAACAGTTTTTCTGATAATAATTGCAACACCAAAAGTTATTCTATAATTTCTTAACCGGGAGGTGGGAACAATTGGATATAGAAAAACTTAAATATTCGGAAATGAGAGAAAAGTACAATTAATTCTACAAAGTAATTTGCAATTTGAAATGTAAGTAAATGCAATTAGAAATTTATACACAACAAACTTTGTAATAGTGAAGCTAAGAGATTGCCTCTGGAAAGTCAATTTTCAATCACAATAATATTTGCACTTTCGCTTCATGTCCTAAATTTAAGTTTCGCAAAGTTTTCTCAAAAATTTGGTTTATTAGCAATCGGTGATAAGTTTAACTACTCAATAGATCAAATTTACAACTAAATAAAAGAAACAAAATCATTCCAGCATTCCGAATATCCGTATTCACAAACAATTGTAAAATGTTTCGTTAAGGTACAGTAACCATAGCTAAAATTATTGTAGATAACGTTTTGTTACAGCTATAATACTTACAGCATATGAGGAACATTTGTGAACATGGCCATTAAATTTGTGCTTAATTCTGATACTCATAGTTACTGTATTCATACGGATATTTAGCTATTGTTTTCAGTAAGGAAGATTATACAATAACGTATTTATGGAAACCTTTCTGTACCCCACATTACCCATATGAAAAAGTAAAACGTTTCATACGTTATAAATGTTCATTTTTATAGTATTTTGATGTATATAGGGGTATTTTTATTTTATTAACCTACATATATTTGATGCAATTGTTTAACCTTGGTGGTTTGAGCAGTTATAATAGTTAGCGATGGCTATTTTAACCGTTAACATAAATTAACTTGGTATTAAAAATGCATTGCGTTATCTACTAGGACTAATAGGTATATACTCTTAAAACTTTAACCATTAATCGTAGTAAAATAAATTGATTTCCTCAAACGAAATCTAAAACTTGTATTTTATTTAATAGCTGGTATTAATTGCAGGACATACCTTTAGGCGTTGTCGGATATCCTAAAATAGATGTAATAGATAATTTCCCTGACTTTTATAGTGTCTGAAAGCTTTAACAGTAAATAACATTCAAAGATTCAAATAACACAATTTAAATCTTAGTTTAATGAAATAATATGTACACAACAATATTGTGCCGTATTTAATTTGCAAATGGATCCCCTGCAGCTGAAATAATGCAGAACTTGTTTCAGTTTAATGGGCTCAGCTTCTTGAAACGCTTTTGTAAAAAACGCATTACTATATAAAGCTCTTCACTTACATATATATTTTATCTAAGCACAATCTAAAGAAATAAGGGTATTGTAATTGCAAATATTGCATTCAAATGGAGATATGATCCTTTAAGGCAACCTGAAAACAATATTAAGGGTCGCCTGAACGAAAGAGTCATTCAAAACCTTATTTAATAACATTAGTGGTGAAAATTTGATTACATTATTTGCATACATACTTTATAATATACGTATTTTAAGTACTAATTAGTGATATGTGCAAGTGTTCTATGTATAAAATGATTTAGTTCCTTGTAAGTTAATATAAACAACTTAAAAAATATTTTTATAATAATATAATACAGGGGCTTTTCAGAAATCAACCTTGGAATGGCTATTAAAAAGAACGAAATAGATATAAATAATTTATTATATGCAATATAAAGGGTGTCCCGGATATAAGGTCATTATTTAATAGCAGATACATTTTGGTATGCACGTCACAAACAGCTTATACACTGTGTACGTAAATTGCAAAGGTTCGAAATATTTGCAACTAAAGTTTTCAGCCAGTCCTTGTCTGGAAATTAATCTACTGTTGGACGAGGAACTTGCTGACCGACGGTAAACATAACATGTATTTGTGACGGGATTCACCGCTATAAATAGCGGTCGTTCAAAATTTGCGGAATATTAAATATGGTCTATTGTACAAGACACATTTTAAGTGTTGTATAAAGACTGCGAGATTTTGGAACTGTTAATCCTAACTTTAAAGGATTCGGATGCGATAGTACGTAGAGGACAGTAGTTGTTGAAGATGTCGTCATACAAGTAGTCAAAGTACGAGGGCGGTCTGATAAGTAAGGTAACTAATATAGAGATTGCGCTATAATCTATGCATACGCGTCATTTATCAGTTCTATCATATGCTATAAGACAGCTGTCAAAGTTTCAACCAAATACATTACGTATTTTATCTTTTACAGTTGTTTAACGTAAACGTGTTACGTTATTTTGTGAATATGGACAAAAGAGAATTTCGTGCTGTGACTAAAAACTTCCATATTTCCGGAAAAAAATTCAAAGAAATTAAAGAAGAGTTAGGTAATTTTCACGGCGAATCTGGGCCATTATTTGAGATAGCTTGTTTCTGGGGGAATGAATTTAAATGTGGCCGTACGAGTACCGAAGATGAAGCAAGACTAGGACGTCCGAAAGAGGCTACCACTGACGAATTGATCACCAAAGTTCATGATCTTGTTTTAAATGATCCTCGACTAAAGGTGAATATGATAGCAGACAATATAGGTATATCTAGAGAACGTGTTGATAATATCTTACATGAACACTTGGGTATGAAAAAACTGTCAGCAAGACGGTTGCCTCATCTGCTAACTGAGTACTGTCTGGCCCTTTTTATTCATAATCCCGCCGAATTTTTCTGTCAATTTATTACCGTTGACAAAACGTGGATATACTTCTATACCCCTGAAACAAAAATTGTACCTAAATAATGAGTAGAAGCCGGTTGCAATACACCAAAGAAAGCAAAAGTGGTTCCATCAGCTAACAAGGTTATGGCCACCGTATTTTGGGATGCTCGTGGTGTTATCTTTATAGATTATCTGCATTAGGGCAAAACAATCACAGGAGAGTGCTACGCGTCGTAATTAGACCAACCGATTGAAAAATTAAAGGAAGAACAACCGCATTTGGCAAGAAAGAAAGTGTTGTTTCATCATGATAATGCACCGGCGCATTCATCGAACATTGTCACGACAAAATTAATTGAGTTACGATTCTAAATACTTCATTATGCACCTTACAGACCAGATTTAGCTCCATCTGACTTTTTCTTGCTTCCAAACTTGAAAAATGGCTAGGTGGAAAGAGATTTTGATCTAATGAGGAAGGGATCGTAGAAACAAATGATTACTTTGATGTGTTTGATTCATCCTATTATAGTGAAGGCATTAAACGACTTAAACATCGTTGGAACAAGTGGGACGAGTTAAAGAACTCCGTCGAGAATTAAATGTAAAGAATTTGAATAAAGTACCTTCTTTTGTACTACTTACATTAGTTTCCAGAGCATCCTCACATGTATCATTTTCATAGCTATGACAAAATTATGTTTACTCAATGTAGAATTTCGCTATGAATTCTTTTTTTTTATAATTAATTATTCAATATACGTTTACAGGATAATAGACAATTTGAAATATATAATTTTAAAAATAATAACTTATTACTACAGAATTTTACAATCTTCAGAACTGATTTTATTTAATAATAGTAAAAAAATCCGATTAGATTACAGTAATATGATATTAAACAAATAAAACAAACCTTTTTGTGGTGTAAGTACAGAACTTAGTTGAATGGAAATCGTTACAAACCCTACTTGTAATCCATTTTTACCCACAAATTTGTAAAATATGTTTCTTGAATCGGATTAAATTTCTTTATAAGTTAGTGTTAACGGCAGGCTCTAGTACTCTTGTGTTAAATAGTGTCACTTATATCCTGAATACCTACATATTAACGCTGCTTTTCTATACTTGTTCATCAAAATGTAGTTTCGTCTAACTGTTCAAACAGCTGTTGGTGTCATCCATGTGTTCTACTTTGGTGCCAAAACGCTAAGTAGCAAGCTAGAGACTTAATTTTAGAAAAGGGGTGGGAGTCACTCGATGCTACCTATGGAATGTAGGGGCGATAACTAAGAACCCCCCCTCTTGTAATATATGATTTCACACTATGTTTGAGCTGGCCTTATGTTTGTATTCTGAAGGAGTTTTGTGCATATCAAAGGGGTATCTTAGTACCCATCCTGCACAGAAATTACAATAAGTCAATTTGTCTGTAACATGTTTGTATAGGGTTATAC
Organism: Phrixothrix hirtus; assembly: GCA_024586415.1. Classification (NCBI taxonomy): domain Eukaryota; kingdom Metazoa; phylum Arthropoda; class Insecta; order Coleoptera; family Phengodidae; genus Phrixothrix; species Phrixothrix hirtus. The sequence continues at coordinate 4,677 of JAHWXV010127685.1, read as the reverse complement.
CTTGAAGTTGAAAGGAGTTTGTTGAAAAGTTTTGAACTGGCGTCTTGGGCGCATGATTTTGTCAATATGTTACTCGGGTATATTCATCATAACTCACCGTCCTCGCTGACTTGCTCATCATGGACATTTGTGCGACCGGTATAGCAATTTTTGCACAATTCCGCTGCCCTAATTTTCTATCCCCATAAACATGATATAATCTACAATTTATGTCAGCGGTACTGACAACAACTTGTAGGAAGCGGATGACGCAAAGCACTTCATAGTTCGTAACCGAATTTATAACTACATTCACCACAACCTATTGCTACTCGCACACTGATGAACGCAATTGTGCGCAGACTGAGATAAAGCGGCAATCAAAAATACCTTATGACTGATGCTCTGTTGTACTCAAACATTCTAAAAAGATTGGAGGACTTTCAGAAACCATCGTGGATAAATCCCAAAGAACACTTTTTGTTACAAATAATGGAAAACAATCATTAATGGAATTATAATTGGCAGTTTCCACGAAGCTCTCAGTTATCAATTAAATGAAATATTTAAAATATTGTTTAGTATTTATTTATTGCACAACAGATTTCGGAAGACCTTTTCGGATCATCAGGTGAATACGAAATTTTACAAGCATTAAAAATCAGAATAAATGTAGATAGATATTGTAACAAAATTTACGATAAAATCTTTGCAATAATTTTAAATTTTAAACGCATTGTGACGAAAATTAGACACAATAAAACCCTAATGGAAAATTCTAGAACTATCCAGCACCTTCCTTATAATAAAATAGATGATATACTCATAAATGACTCATTGCGGTAACCGATGTCTTCATTTAATTAGGTCAGCAATCAGTCATGGAATTTCAATTTATTGCATCATTATTATGACTAATGTAGACTCTTCCTTACCTTAATTCTAGATCTTTTACCTATCTATATCAACAGCAGATTAAATTCGCTTAGTTTTAGTTTTAATTAGAATCTTGTACTATTCATTACTGATATGCATATAAATATGAAATATAAATATAAATATACATAAGTAGAAATGTAAACGGTGTTGTTAGTGTATTGTGAAATAAATTCTTGAATAAATAAATGTATATAAATAATCTAATCTTAGTGAATATAAATAAACTTTTTAAAACAATTTACTTGTTTCATTACAATGCATAATTTTTACATTAGTGTAGGTTTTATATTTCTGTAAGCGAGTGTTGATAAAGATTGCATGACAGGTCTTTAACGTTAAATGAAAAATTGCCGTTCGGTATCTCGTGACGAGGCTAGTAGGTAGTTTATTCAAACTTTCAAGCATGTACGCATTTGAAGTGTGAAAGGGAAGTAACGCTATGATAGCTCAAGAGATCGTTCCATGCCGAAGACAGGGGACTAATATGAAAGCATCTTTTTCTGTTTTGTTTTGTGACAGGCTTTGGAATGTGCAAATTCCCTTGCACCTCTCTTGAACTAAAATTGTTATATAATCATTTCGCCATGCCTACTAGAATTTTGCAGAATTAGGAGTTATTCCACCACCAGGAGGAATTTTCAACGTATCAAACATTACATTGACACGGAACATACGATTGTACTTGCTTATCCGAGATGAAGGCATATTTTTTAAATTTTTCTCACCTAATAAATTTACGGACCTAGATCAGATTTAAACACATGTCCCTTGGTTGTAGACGCAAACATGCTTATTACAACACAAATCGGGGCCGGCGATATGAAAGCAGCAGATTTGTTTCTTTTAGATCTTAATTTACTTGTCACCAAGGTATTTTCGCTCATTTCCAGTTTTCTGCAGGGAATTCAATCCTTTGGTCATAGTATACAATGTGCCAGCAGGAAAAACAAAAGTTAAGCTTAACTAATTTCTCAACGGCATTTTGAAGGTAACCCCACGATCATTCAAGAGGAGTTCTACCTTTGGTTTAAACTCCGTTTTCAAACAAGCCCCAAAAATAAACCAACTTATCTTCAAGTGATCGAAGTTAATTCTAAGATTTGAAAAATCTTATTAAACTCGGGAAGAATCTACGTTCAATTTAATGTGTTAGATCGTAAAAATTTCTTAGTAGTTTTACAGTGTCAAGTGTCGAGATCTAAAACAAGTGCAGAAATTCTGCAGATCCGGGGAAGTATACGGCCTCTGTGGCGCTAATGATCACATCAAGCAAAATTGTCCACGTAAAGATTATCGCCAAACTTGTAGCCCGTGTACAATGCATAACAAGAATGGAATGCTAAAACTTTAAGGACTGTGTTACATATAAACCACTTCTCGAAAGACAGCTATAGAAAGCACACTATGAAAATTAAAGACAACACTACAGATATAAAACGTAAACACAAACCACCGTCAAGGAGAGCAACGGACAATCGTCGAACCCTTTCCTTTAGACTTAGACAATTAAACATAAATACAACAGAAAAAGCTACACAAACAAACTTTACTGCATCACAACCAACAAAACAGCGAAAAACAAATAGCAAGTTTTCGATCCTACAAAACACTTTATAAAAATACAGCCTACAATTACAGAAACTCATCAGAAACACCGATATACACAAAAACATTTGGTAGACCTATACTAAAGAACTTTATTTTCACAACAAGACGCTATTATAACACCACCTACAAACCTCTGCAAAACGACGTTATATTAACAACATCTTCTACTGACGTACATCTCACAGATGCATGTGCAAGGGTAGAAGTCTGCAAGAAACTTAGCAAAATAGAAGAACATGCTATCAAAAATACCGCATTAAGACACTTTGTTAGAACCAAACATGAAAACGGGATATATGTTGACTGCATTTCTAGTGCCTGGTGCGTATGGTAGAATACAACTGCGTGATGTCAACTTACCAATAAACCCCGAATATCTTGAAAACTATCTTCAAACAGTCTTTAAAGGAAGAGGGGAGGTACTGGATTTGTAATCTTTATACACAGACTACCTGACAATGCACAGATGAATTGCCTTTGACTCAAAATAGGAATGACCCAAAAGTTATACCCTTACAAAACATCTATAACGAGAATGTGTAAGGTCCTGGGTCTGTCCTTTTGTTTTCTGGATTATCGTTTAATTCTGTTCGCCCGCTTTGATATTTTTTGCATCAAACGAAGACTTCCTTTCGGCTTAAAACGTTTGGACCATAAACACCCTCTATTCTGCTATGAATTTCGCTGGGATTAACCCCTTTGGCCCGCAAAAAATCTGATAACTTGGAATACTCCACGATCGCGCACACAATGTTTATTTGCTTTCAAAATAATAAATTGGCGTTTGAACAAAACAAACTCAACACTATTCAAGTACACAAATGAAAATATTAGGTTATGTATATAACATTAATATTGGATATCCGCTGTTTATTACACAGCCACCTGTACCTTTAATATTGGATTCACTTAAAACTTCGAGGCCGTTCCTACAAAAACGGGTGTATATATTTGATTTTTGTGAAAATTGGTTGATAGACGGGCTGAATTGTCATTTTTCAAGGTAATTAAAAATAGGCGCCTATAGCGTACCGAGTATCGCGATGCCTAGAAAGATCAAATCGATTGCAGGAACTTCAAAATTACAACAGTTTAATTTAAAGACGTTTTTGTTATTTACTCCAATTCGGTTGCTTTACTGGTTTTTATGTAATATTCCTGTAAATAAATTTCACTAGCCACACTGTTTAGGTATTTAATTGATATAACTGATATTAACACAATGCAGTCTAAAAATACATACAAAAAAAATAGTAAAATGTATTTTTGAAAGTGTTTATTCAAAATTACCTTCTTGCGCTCGACATAACTATCAAAATTTTACAGCGATCTGGTATGGGTTGCATCAAGGAGCGTTCTTCCCGGAACAGCAGGATATACTGCCGTAATTTTACTTAGTTGGGCATATCTTCAATTGGTTCCGCGTAGTCATGTCCTTTAAATAACTCAAATAAAGTATTCTAAGGGTGTGATATCCGGTGATCTAGGGGTCACCTTATTGATCCATGGGTGCCAAACCATCGATTTGGATATGTTCTATCCAAGAAAGTGGAAACAATCTGGGCATTATGGACAGGAGTTCCATGGTGTTGCAGCCAAAGGTTTGCTTAATTTTCAAGGAGCACTTCTTTTAACAGTTCGGGAAGTTCGGACTGAAGAAAATCTAAATAACGTTCTGTATTTAACGTACCTTCATAATAATATGGCCCATAAGGTATTTGTTTATTATAGCATACCAAAAATTAATTCCGGAAACAAATTGGTTACCTCTTATGGTTACCTAACGAGGATTATTTTGGGACGAATACCGACAATTGTGTTTATTTATCATACCGTTAATATGAAACAGGATCTCAACGCTCCCTAAAATTTGAGATAAATATAATATAATATAAATGCACAAAGAAAGCCCTTTTATACAAAGCTTACCCTGTGTAGAACGCAGGTGTCCTAAACTTAATATAATTGTACTAAATACAAGGTTACCACTGAACGCATGTTACTTGTACCAGTTCGTCAAGCGTGGTGTCTTGTGTAAAATCTTAAGCATACAACGGCGGCGCACTATGGAAAATAAGAGAACTTCGCATATCAAAAATGGTTTTTACTAATGTGGCTATTGTCATACTTTTTTCATTTTATTTAATAGTT
>JAHWXV010127678.1:0-28092 GCA_024586415.1 Phrixothrix hirtus | reverse complement strand
TCCAGTGGGCAATTATATAGTATGTACTCAAATTCCTCTGTATCCAATTCGCACGGGCATTTCGACTCAACCGGCCTGACATTAAATTGATTGTAATATACGTTGAAGGGCCCGTGTCACGTCAGTAATTGAATACTGGCCCTAGCCAGTGAGCATTGTGTGTAAGTTACTTTCGGAAGGAATCGGTACACCGTTCGGCCTCGGTCACAGTTGTCCTAAATTTCTTGCCAGTTGGATGTCAAAAGTTGTTGCGTATTTCTTGTTAGAACAGCTCTACTTATGCTACGATTTTCAACAATTATATTATTAAAATTCAATAATTCAGGTTCTCATGTCGGCATAATATAATTGTGTAACCTAGATCTCTCAAATCCAGCAATCGTTTGTATATTAAACAAGGTGTCAGGGTAGTGTGTTTGTAGAAACCAATTGCTTTCAATGCAGCCAGATGTTCCACTACAATCGCTATATTACTGTTGGTCAAATGAGTCATGTCATGTAAGGCGAGTCTAAGCTGATCTGCTCCCTTATACACTGTGGTTAGTAATGCATCATGCAACGTCAATGAGTTTGAATAGCGTCATTGTTTATTATTACCTAAGCCCCGCTCTTCTTTATCTGATATGGGTTTGCAGTAGTTCATGATTCCTACTATATTGTTATCATAATTTAGAACTCTGAATAATACTCTATGATAATTGTCGAATACCGTCTGGTAGTTGCATGACCTAAATAGTCCCCTATTCCACGGCGGTGGTCTCGCAGTTGCCCTCCATGTAGGGTCATTCTCAGATTGAGATCTCAGTGTGCCTAGCGAGTATCTTTGTGTTACAACAAGTGCAAGTGGGGGGAGCCCAGTAAGGATTTGCGAGGCCCTCGTGGGTGATGTACGATATGCCCGCGTCATAGCCAACAAGAAGGGTTTTGCATAGCGGATAGATGCCTCTCAATAATGGCAGTGTTGACTCTTTCGCTCCAAACTTCTGCTCCATATGTTACAATGGGAACAACCACTGATTTATATATTACCCGTAGAATATTCGGTGACATACCCCAGTTAACGCTTACTGCTCTGATCCAACTATTTGAGATTTTTTTAATTTGAGTCTAACATATTCCGCATGTTTAGTCCAATTAACGCTTTTGTCTATTATTAGCCACAAATAATTTATCTCATATGTAAATTTAACTTTGTTTTCTCCAGTCCAAATCCGGGGATAACTTACAGGTTAGGTGCGATTACTTAAGTTGCGACTGCGAAATCTGGGCCTAATTAATAGTCCTGCGGTTTTATTCAACGAATACCTTGGGTTGTGTTTATGTGCTCATTTATTGCATAAATTCCATAGTCTCGGCCATTTTTTATCAAAGCCTCTTGCCGTAGTACCTGGAATCATGATCATCTGATCATCAGCAAATACTTGTATTGCCGTAACACTTCCAACATCCATAGCCATCATATTGGCTTCGTTAGTGACGTTTTCAAACCAATCTTTTACTATGACATTCCATAGCAATGGTCCCAGACTTGATCCCTGCGGATAAGCTCTGTCTATAACTGTAGTGGCGTATGATCCTTTTATAGTTCTGTTATTCAAGTAACTATTAATTATTGAAATTAGGTAGGGCAGGACTCCATGTTTATATAGTGCACCAATGATGGAATGCGGCCACGCCTCATTAAATGTACTGTGAATGGAAATTAAGTTTTTAACTGCATCGATGGCTGGTCTCCCTTGTCTGAATCCGTATTTTTGCGGGTGAATAAGGTATTTAGTTTCCAGGTAATATATGAGACGTTTTGCAATAACTATGTCAAGTAATTTCTCCCAGTATGAGAGTAGGCATAATGGGCGGAGCTGTCTATTCGTTTTAGGAATTCATGTAAACCGTGCTAGCTTCCATGCATGCGGAAAGTAACCATTTACTAAACGATAGTTAAGTAAATTGGTTACCTGATCAGCTTTCGTGTAGATATAATGCAACACCGCAGTTCCAGGTATTCTGTCGATCCTGTTGCTTTATCCGTCAAGGAGCCCTTTGATTTCTTGATTTGTAATTAAGTGTTTGACTTTGTTATTGTTTGAATTTAAATCTAGGTTAGCTAGGCGCATGATTCTGTGGTCGTCGTTGTCCGTATCAGGAGGATATGGTGGGAAAGCATTTCCGAACGTAATATATTTCTATGTTCAACGGGTCATTAATGTATGTATTATTCTCACCAATTATTGATATGGGTTAGGTGTTCGACTTTTTCCTGTTGCATAAAATTTTGTATACTATATTATAGGGATCAGCTGAGGTTACATTGGTGCAAAGTTCCTTAAACACTAGCAACTTCGCGTGCGCGATTGTGCTTTTATATGTTTTCCATGCACCAATGTATTCAGCGTATGCAACATCAATATCACGTGGTTCATTTAGTCCGCAATTCCTGCGCTTACGTTGCCATCCAATCTTTTCTTGCGTAGTTCACACCGAAGTAACTAAAGATCACGGTTCCACCACGGTTTGTTAGATTTACATTTGTTGTTATACTTGCGCTTAGGTATGGCTTTTACGCATGCTGATTGACTGTAGTCGTTCATTAGGTCAACCATATTGTCGATCCCGTTTCTTCCTTGTGTTAACAGGGTACTCTCGATGCCTTCTTTGTCGTTCCAGTAATTTATCACATTTGCGCATCAATACGATTACCGCTTTAACTGTGGGACCATTGCTGATTACTGTATAATTTTCGTCTTCTAGCGTTCGGAGATGAGGCTCCTGTATAAGTATGGCGAGGCAGTCTATGTGTTTAGCTTCTTGGAGTGTAAGTAAGGAGCTTTCTCTACCTTTCCCAAGATTTATTTGCATGATCACTTGCTGGTTTAAGTCTTTATACTCCCTCATAGTTAGTTTTATTAATTAGCTACCTTGTTCTACGTATCATTACCGGGCAGCAAGTGTCAGTGACCATGTGGTTCCTGAGTTAAAGGTTGGATGTAAGACAATTTATACATTCTGTTATATCATTCTTGCAACCTTTTAGTTTATATTCCCCACCACAGTTGGTGCAGGGAAGGTGAGGGGTGGTACATTTTGAAGCCAGATGTCCGAACATATTATAATTGAAGCATCTTCCGGCGCTAACATGCTCTTCGACTCTTATGCTTACATAGTCGATAATTATTGTCTTCTTCATAATCAGAGTTTTAAAAATTTCCGGTGAAACGTCAAGAATCCAGTGCGTCTTTCCCGAGTGACTGTATTTAATGAATCTAAACAGTTTAATTTTACTCACGAATTCGTTTTCAGTGTATCCCAATTTCTCCAGAACATCCTTATTCTATAGCGTAATTAAATTAAATAACTCCTGGAAAGTTTCAACCTCTTGAACACCTTGAACACAAAGGATTAACTTGGGATTCAGTAACTGGGCGTGGACTTGTAATTGTTCATTTAGTACACGTTGCCGCCTGATATCGTGGAATTCAACTGTTCCCATTCCTGGTATATCCTAGACTTTCAAATCCTTCTTTAGAGCTGATTGCATCCAAAGATCTTTTAAATTCGGCCAGACAATTCCCTTTTTTGGCAACATTTTTAGCTGCTACAACAATAATAGTGGAACCAATAGTCTTTCTTTTATCTGGGGGATTTGGGGTGGTTATTAGAAAATTCCTTGTGGATTGTTTATCTGGAATCCTAAGCCCACTAGTAGTCGTTACTTCAGCGTAGCTCCTGATCTTGCTTACTTGGTATACGTTTCCATCCCCTCCGTTTTGCTCCCGTTTTCTATGTGTTTGTACAACAGCTGTTGCTGGATTCTTTCTCCTTTTAACTATCGTAAACTGTTCGTTAGAGTCCGGATAATCAGAATCGGTGTCTGGTAGTTTAATGATTTTATCGACTCTTTTAAGTGTCCCTTTGCTAAGTATATGTGCGCTAGGAGTTACATTTTCGCACCCCGTTTCGAGATCATTGTATTTGTCAGTGTGTGTGGATACCATGTGTTGTTTTACATCCCTGATGTCGTTTTTGATAATTTGTATGTCAGTCAGTAGAGTTTGCATGAATTTTTCTTATTTTTGTGTGTAGATGGCAATGTTTGATAAATTAGCAAGCTCTTTACCAACTTTCATAGAACTACATACTTCATGATCAAAATCATATCACCGTATTCTTGTAATGTAAATATCTTTAATAGTTTTAAGCGTACGGCTTATAATCGCAAACGGTCGAGATAGACTAAAGCTTATTCTGCACTGCAGCGATATCAACACGGGTTATTCGTCGGCACGCCGGGTCAAAACTTCCGTAGTAAGTCTACAGGATCGGATTTGAATCTGCAATTATTAATAACTTTATAAGATAATTTTGTTGTACAGTTCATACTGTCTACAGTTTACATAATGGGCTCTATTTTGAGACACCCTACATGCTGACGAAAATTAATTGATGTTAAAATAATTCTATACCCTATTCGAGATGAAACAGCGATGATAAACAGTCGAGCAGAAATGGAATATGTTCCATTTTCCCCGTGCTCAGCTTGCATTTAAACGGTAGTAGTTGAGATAAATTACACCAATAGCTGAAGTCTGTCTAGATGGAGGGATACTGAAAACCTCTCACAAATCAACACTCGTGATATGCAATATAGTTCTAACGTCAATCCTGTCTAGCTAATAGAGAGAAAGCTAAGGATTCAATAACCTTATCAAAACAATATAATAATACAGCAAATTAAATTAGCAACGCTGTTTCAGGGCATTTAAACCTTTTACAGTCTTGAACATAGATATTTTCGATTACTAATATATCAACCTAAAAGCTAAGCTTGGTTTTCATTGGTGTGTTCTAAAAAGAATATTAAGCTAAAATTAAAATTTGGTTGCCAAATAACTAATTTAACAAAGAAAATGATTCAATTTTGAACAGGAATCCTTTCTAGAACACAAAAATAATTAAATGGTTTTTAATAAATTGACAGGTGAGGTAAGACTGAAAGATATACATGAATAATAATCCAATAATTGATAGGTAAGTAAACTTTGTTGGTAAGTCGATGTTACTTATTTATTTGCGTGTAGATTTGTCATCAATATTAACCGTTCAATACTTTGCCAACAGTTACAATGGTGTAAGATAATATTTTTTGCTAACGGTACAGTAGCTAGAAAACTGACGATCAATTTCTTTGTTTTAAAGGGACATTTGCGTGAATTAACTGATAATAATTTAAGAACAAAGCAGGAAGATTATCTAATTATTCTACAATGAATGGTTTACCCGCATAGAATACAATTTTAGAGGGACTGCAATGCAGGCCACATTTAATCGAGACACTCTCGCTTTCAGACCGTACTGGGTTACCCTAATTACATAAATTTTGGATATTATCTATTATATCAATTGGAAGTAAAACCAAAGGATATAATGATTTCGATCGCTAGCAATAGGAGCTGGCTAAAATTGATTTTAATAGTGCAGCGATATCATCACAATTTCGAAGATGCCTTCTAGTCCACAAATTTTATATGTAACTATCAAACTGAATATTTAAACATTACTGACAAATTATGCTGTTTTGTCAACTGGTTCGTTAGTTATCACTTTTGAATTTTCAACCTAACGGTATAATGCTAACACAACCCACCAACACCGTTTCATTCCCCATTCTCAATTTAAACTTCGTTTTGTACAAAAAGTTTCATTTACTGTAACAAGATTATAAGAGAATTACATTTTATTAAAAAAATACTATATACTTGGTTTTCGATATAATTACTATAACTACTAGAAGTAATGAAATTGGTCGCTCATCCAGGGCTCTCAAAAATTACTCAGTTCGCATTCCTTGCTGGATTATTATTAAAGCATGACTTGTTTAATAACATCAGCTTTCTAAGTACATTATTTTATACAATATCACGATAGGGGTAATATTGTGCTCTATCATACATCGGCTGAATATAAAATAGTTAATTTAGTGGAGTTTGGTAAAATACTAAACCAACATTTTAAGTATACACAAATTCTGTTCGAGATTTATTCTGAATCACTATTTATAAGTAGTAAAAAATAAAATGACTAAATCGTTCCAATAGTATAAATTACAAATAAGCACAAAAAGAGTTTGGGCGTGCAATTGATTACCTCACTAATTTCTCGTGACACATAATTCTAAACTAATAGTCGAAGCAAACAGGTTTTGACAATTAAATATTTAATTTAGCTGTCCATAAAGTGTGTTATTAATTTGCTTACTTTTAGTATATCAATAAAGAAATGAATGCTGAATATTTATTCTATCTTAAGGTATACAAGAATAAGTAAAGATGTGTATTGCGACATTACGGTTTTCTTTAATTACGTTGCGGGAAAAAATTATTTATATTTTGCTTTTCCAGGCACAAGTCGTGAGGCAGGGTTCTTTCCTTACAGGACTCTTTTAAAGGGGCGCTTTGTTGTTTATACCTAGCTAAATTAGTTCATAAATAATAGAGCAATAAACCTTCATAAGTTATATATTACAAATAAAAATATCTGGGTAATTAATTATAAGTAAAAATTATGTACAAAATGAGTGCGAAAGGTTCAAAATAGTTATATACAAAATAATAACGAACGATTTGAAATTATGTAAACGTTCTCTAATACTAAAACAAATATATACAAAGTTAACTAAATGAAATGATCGTTCAGCTGTTCTTTTGCGTCTACAACAAAGGCAATGAAATATTGAATTTTTAATTCGTAAAACTCAAACAATGAATCTATTTAATTATTGTTGATGGAAATCGGTTTGCTTCGGCTAATATTAATTTTAGCAACGGACGGATGCTATACTATGGAATTAGTATCAACGAAATTAATTAATTAGCACTTCTCACATGAAAGCCTTTAAACCAACGGTATTTAATTTCTACAGCCCTTAAACAAATGCTAGAATGCTTTTGGAAGTTGTCTAAAAACGGATCTCGCATTAATGTTGCTCACAACGATTTTTAATAATCGATGCAACAGATTTTATGCGCTGCTGTCACATATACCTTCTGCGGTCTGTATAATCCGCAACATCAGCTTTTATGGCACGAACAACGAAAGGCGGCGTTTACGAGCTCTTTATACGGGTGAGTCGGATTCCACCTCCGAGTCGTACGTGCAACTGCGGCAACACAAGTAAGACAGGCCTTGTACAGTGTATGACAGTGATTTTCAGGATACTTTAGTTACCTTATCGCCCAAGCAACTATTTAACTGAAGGATCATGACTAACCTACGACGGCGATGCCCATTGCCCAAGCAACAAAGCACAGTAGACTACAGTGGAAAGGTTGAATGGCTTCCAAGCGAAAATTAGGTTTGTCGGCTCGGTTATATGTTTTAAATCTAAGGTTGATTCATTAAGCGATCCCCAGCATGGGCGTGCGGGTCGATGTTTACGGCCTCGCGGTCGGATTCGGAGTACGTCGGCTACGCAATCGAAGTCCCCAGATTCGCGGTTAACGTCGAAGTTTTTAGCTTCGCGGTTAAACTAGTGGTCCCTTTTCGCCTTCGCTGTCGAAGTCGAAGCCGTCTAAGCGTTCTTGCGTCGCTCTTTGCATACTAATTTAGGACGAGATATCTTTATTCTACTAGTGACCTTATTTACCATTTAATTCTTGCGCTTTACAATAACTTCTTGTAACATATCAACATTTAAAGTAGTAACATCTTATTTAATATGTACAATTACTTAACTTATTTTAACTAAATACATTATTTGCAGTTTGTCTAATTCTAATCAGGTTAGTTAGTGGATTTACAAACATTTATATGTATAATTAATTATTTTAATCGTTCAATGTTTCCCGCACTCCGCGAATTCTCAAAGTTTTTACATTGTCTTTTTAACTTATATATTAATAACATTAAAACGCGCGAAACTGTATCAGTTTTTCTAATCGCGATTTTATGTTATATACGCGTACATTTACAGTTTCGGGTATGCTTTATTCTATACAGGGTGTTCCACCATCATGGCAGGTTAAAATTATCTAGAAAACGACTAGAGGGATTAAAGTCAAATTTTGACGAATGATCTTCAGTTATTTGATCTATCTAACAAAAATATTTTCAAAGTGACTGCACTTCCGGTAATATAGGAAATTGTCCCCAACTTCCTTATTTTAAATACACTATCTATATTTTTATTTCATACTATAAATCTACATTAAATTTAATGTAACTTTTATATAAAAAGTATTTACATCACTTTTATAGTTTTTGAGATAAAAATTATTATCGTTTCTCAAAAACCAAAATAGAGGCTTCAATAATACAGAATTATTATAAACTGGAAAGACATACAAATATGAAACTTTTAACGAAAAACCAGACGATCATAAAGTATACCACTACATAACTAGCTTTTTAAAAACCCATTGCAGGAAAAAAATGAGGTTCCTTTGCAACTATCCGAAAATTGCCAAAAAGTTAATTTTTCTAAATCGGACATTTATGTTTTTGTTATCGTGTTCGATAGAGAATATACCTAAATGCGATAGATTTTTTAATTATTTGCCATTCATCTTGTTGTCAAGAAATTTCACATACATATTTATTACGGAAGTTGGTTTTGAATTACAATAAACAAATTACAATTACAAATATACAGAGAACTGAAAAAGATACTACAGTCAAACCTTGCACAATTGCCAAGTGCCATCTCAGCTTTCAGGTGAAAATATTTTCAAGATGACGATATTTCCGAAACTATTGGAAATGTTACGAATTTCATTTTTTGAAACGGAATAGGTAATTTTTTATCACAACAATCAATAGAGAATTTAATAGGCTTTCGTTCATATGAGATTTTATTATACGAAATTTCAATATTTTTTGAGATATGTGCTTTTTCGTAGAATGCCGAAGTTTCTACATTCCACCCTAGTATGCTACGGTTTGTTACAAAAATGCAATGAAAGTGAAATAAAAATTTAGTGGGTTAATTAAGTTTTCAAAATAAGAGCTGTAGACCTCCAAACATTTTTAAATTCTTAATCGAACACCTCGAATTGTCGCCTTCCTTATCTCTTGGTAATCCAAATTATTAAACGAATTCTCAACACTAATTTGTAAATCTTCTCTGGTTTGGATTTTCCCCATAAATAAAAATGTAGAGGTGTTAGGTCGAATGCCCTTGCTGGTCAAGATCAAGGATCAAGACGACGAATCCACCTATCATCAAACATATTAGTTAGTTCTTGGCTAACAGCAGCATTATAATGCGCTGGAGTACCATCTAATTGAAACCAACATGCTATTAACTGCACCAATTGTAAATAATCTATAAATTCTTGGACTTGATTTCTTAAAATATCCAGATTTCGTCTACCAGTTAAATTATCATCATAAATGAAATAAAATCACCTCTCACACATTAGCATTACAAATACATTAAAGCTAAATTTTTCTTGGAAATCTCTCTCCGTAATTGCGTGAGTGTTACCTCTGGCCCAATTGTGTGAATTATGATGACTAAAACTACCTTCGCGGGAAAACTTTGATTCATCTCACCAAATTACTTTTTCTAAGAAATCTGGATCCACTTGTATTTTGATAATCATTATTACACAGTATTTGACTCGATTACCAGGATCGTCAATATTTAATGATTGGACAGAATGCAATTTAAAATCATATCGTTTATGATTTTTCAATATTCTTTGAATAGAATTACGCGAGCAGCCAAGATTGCGCTCTGCAGATCGAATCGATGCTTGCGGGTTCACAACAAAATAAACCAAAACACTAATTCTTAATTCGTCTTTTGTGACTGGTTTGGGCAATACGATTGGCTTGTTGACTTGTCCGTAATTTTCAAGGTTAACAACAATTCTTCTAAATTTTTTTCCGTCATATGGTATAAGTGAGAGTAACTTTCATTGAATGTCCTACAAGTGCGCAAATTTATTTTCTGACATTCTCCGTGTATGAAAAATAAATTTGAAATATCCGAATTCGAGTATTCCATCTTACAAAATAACCAAAAATCAAAGCAAAAGTACTAAAAATTTATTTTAGACTAATACATTCAAAAAGTTTGATTTTAAATAATACAGTGGCAAAAATAGGTAAAAGTTACCAAAATGAATGCTAAATCAGTTAAGCACTATTCAAAACCACTTATAATAGTAATAATAACAACTACCTAACGTTTTCAAAATTTACTGATACAATTATGGTTTAACTTTAACTTTGTTTATTGTAACCCGAAGACAACTTCCCTAATAAATATATATGTGAAATTTCTTGACAACAAGAAAAATGGCAAATAACTAAAAAACTATGGCATTTAGGTATAAGGGATATCTTATATGGATTTAAAGAGAATTTAACTATCTATCAAACACGGCAACGAAAACATCCAAGTCCGATTTAAAAAAGTTAACTTTTCGGAAATTTTCGGATAGTTATATAGGAGCCTCGTTATCTTTCCCCTACAACGGATTTTTAAAAAGGTAGTTATGCAGTGAGATACCGCAATACCATTTGGTTTATCGTTAAAAGTTTTATAACTTTATCTCTTTCTAGTTTAGAGCAATTCGGTATTATTTAAGCCTCTATTTTGGTCTTTGAGAAATTAAACTAATTTTTTTCTCGAAAACAATAAAAGTTATTTAAATACCTCTTAGATAAAGGTTACATTAGAGTTGATGCAGATTTATAATAAGAAATAAAAATGTAGACATCCCATTTGAAATAACGAATTTAGGGGCGATTTCTGTATTACCGGAAATGCCGCGATATTGAAAATATTTTTACTAGATAGGAAAGGTAACACAAGATAATTTACCAAAATTTGACTTTATTCTCCCTATTCGTTTTCTAGACACTTTTAACTTGCCATGACGGTGGGACACCCTGCTTAGTAATTCTTGGACATGAGGAAGGTCCCTTTCTACACGTTCAGGGTCGTGGAGGAAAATCCTCTGAAGATGACTATCCGGGGCATCCTGGAGGTCGTTACCGTAGATGAGATTGTCCCGGACCTGAGCACCCGTGGCTGCCAGAGCGAAAAACTCTGAACCGCCTGAAAGATGCAACAGACACGCAAAGATATTTTTTGACGAGCAGTTCGGTTTCAGACCCGGCCATAGCACCACTCATCAGGTGCTACGGCTGGCCGAAAACATCGCCAAAGGTTTCACCTTCAAAGATGTGACTGCAGAATTCTTTCTGGACGTCGCTAAGTTGTTCGACAAGGTTTGGCACCAGGGATGGCTATACAAGATGCTGGAAGCAAAATTTCCTCGGAACCTCGTCGAGCTGATTGCGTCCTATCTTAATCATAGGTCGTTTAAAATCAAGATGGAGGGGCTTCGTTCGCGACCGCTTTCCGCAAGGTTCCTTTCTCTCGCCATTGCTTTACACTACCTTCTGCAGCAACCCGCCCAGACAGACGAACACGACGCTCGCTCTTTAAACCGACGACACCGCCGTCTTATCCCGATCTCGAGATCCAAACCTAGCCCGCCGCAACCTACAAGCGGCGGTTCTTTGGTTGGAAACTTGGTTCAAAACGTGCAGAATCGACGTCAACGCGGAAAAGAGCAATGCGGTGTTCTTTACGTGTTTAAAATTTCGATTACTTGAGAGAACGAGGTTCGATACTTGGGTGTTGTATTCGACTCCCGGCTGACGTGGAAACACCACATAGACTATTGCACTTCGCGTGCAGAAGCCGATGTGGCAGCATCGTATGGTTTGTTGAATCGCCGAAGTAGGCTTTACTTGGAAAACAAGATTAAACTCTATAAGGTGATCGACCGTTCGACAATTTTCTACGCGGTAACCGTCTGGGGATATGCGGCGAGGTCAAGGATGAGGAAATTGCAAGTCATCCAAAACAAGTGCTTGCGCATGGCTACAGATGCTCCGTGGTTTATGCCAAATTCGCAAATCCACGAAGATCGGGGCATTCCTACAACCCAGCAGATCATCCATAAATAGGTCGTTAATTGGTGTTCTTTGTTTCAGGACAGCTCCAATCCCCTCATCGCCGGATTAGGAGCCTAAGCGGAAGACGGCGGCAACCGTCCACGGCGTCCCAAGGCGATTCTAAACCTCCGTGAGTAGAAGGAACCACAGAAAAGTGCAACTTCGTTCACTTGAAAAAGTGGGCTGAGTCATACATAACTGTGGCTGCAAATACTTAAAGATCAGGTCGTGAATCGTTCAGGACGTAGGTATAAAAAGGTTTGATTACCTTGGTATACCACCTACCAAGAGCTTTATCGTGTATAATAGAATATGCGTCTATTAAACCTCCACAAAATCGTAAAATTTTATAAAAATTTATCGACAAGTTTTCTTAAATTAGTCACAAAGAGCAGTCTATGCTATAAGAATAATCACAGTGTTAGTTTGCTTCAACGCAAATCTTAAAAGATAGAGAAATTCTCTTTTGAAAGGTGTTGGTATTATACAGGATATTCCAGATAATGTGATACTGCTTTTGGAGGATGAACGAAGATTACGCAGACACGGCGGTCTCCCTAACGTGGAATGATATAGGAATCCCAAAAGAGACCTCTTTAATTATGATCAATGAATTCATTTGGATTATACTGACATAAAAATTGTTAAATCGTCAATAAAAGGGAAAACGGTGATCATGCATATCGTACAGTACAGTTGACCTACACTGTATGTTAAAATTGCGGAAACGTGTGCTAGCATTTACAACTGTAGCAAACATGATTCAAGGTCTGTTGTTAAATTTTATAAATTACTGAATAACAGTTGTAGATTTTATAGAATTGAGATTATTTACAAATAACAAATTAAATTTTTCTAACAAGCGTGCAGAAATTATATATTGATAATTAACAAACTTTTAATCTATAGGGGACTCTCAAAGAGGGATTTTCGAATAATGCATATTTGAATTAGAAAGGCATAAAAATAGTTTGCGGTAATGAAAATATATCCAAAAATCATAATTTCAAAATAACTTGGTTTGACTTTAGGCCGTACGTGCATTCAAATGTTGCTAAATTTAATTATAAACGAAACTATTTCCAAATTATCTGTTATAAAGACTTTTAACGCGAAGCATGATTAAAAATTAGTTTTGTCCTTCTCAGTTAAATATTATGAATTATAAAAACTCCACGTGAGAATGCCCTTTAGGCGAGGGTACAACATGTTATAGAGTATTGTAATAATTATGCCGTTTGACACAAGTTTGCCCTTTTTCGTTTTAAAATATGAAATAAAATGGGTTTCGTTAAACTTACCGTTACATCATTATAAGAAACATTGAAATAAATAAAGTTTACAAATAACCTCAAGTTTAATCTTGCAAAAATCATTTTAAGCTTATAGATGATATTCCTTGAGACGCTTGGTTTAGTATTACATAATTGGCAGTAACACATTGGTATATCTAATTTCAGTTATTACTATTAAAACGCCGACTTGTATAATTACTATAGAATGCATATAACAACTGATATTAAGCTGAATCACTTGCAGTTTAAGAAAATTTTGGTCAATGATATTTTAAAAGGAGCATATAATCTTGATAGTTGGTTTTTATACGTCTGTACATTTTCAGTTTCTAAAGTTCCAAGAAACGTACAATTTTTCCTTACTAAGCAAATGCTTACTCAGTGGGCTGCAATTACGTTTGTAAGCAAGTATGTTAAGTATTGTCATTCGATTTTCTTAGTCAATTCGTTCATTAACAGTATAGTTCCGAAAGCTATAACTTTATTATCATTTAAAGCTGTTTAGGATGTTTGAATGATCCTTTTTCACTCTCTGAAGGGAACGTCATATTACCGGAACACCCTATAAAGAAATTAACTTTCCTAAAATGATTTTAATTATTTTGGATGGAAATAAAAGAAATTTCTCTTAAATTGGAAGAAATTAATGTCGTTATTAAATTCTTAATATACATGTAATGTCAAAGTATATGGTATGACAATTTAAGTCGTAACAGTTTTAAGCATTTTTAATTAAAATCTTAGATATTTTTATTCAATTATGACTACCAAACAGTAAAAATTTTTAAAGAAACGTAGAAGATTTATATTAAATTAACGAGCAATATATTTTCGCTACCTGATTAACTAGCATTACGGTATTATAACTCGAATACCGAGTTTCTTGAAAATGGGTTACAGCAATGCAAAGATGTATTTTAATTTTGGAGTATTTTAATTACAGCAATGACTGCCCAAAGAGCGATAACCATTGTTATCTTTACGAAGGAAAAAAAACTCAATATACTGTAAAATGAAGATTTTTAAGAAATTTTGCTAACTATTTTACCTTTGTGACCAATTTACTAATGTTGAAATAAGTTCAAATCAACACATTCAATATAAAACAATCTAGCTGGTTTTTGTAGTTAGAGTATAGAATTCATATACTCTTCCCGTTACAGAGATGTTTAATGTCAGTGAATGTTGGACAAACTTAAATTTGCAATACCTTGATCAAAAAATTGCTTTTTGAAAAATTATTTTAGGAGTCACTTTATACATACATTAGCCTTAACCAGTATATGTTTTTCAAAAAAAATGTAAATATCAATTGACAATACTCTCTGCCTGATGAATGAAAAGGCCCAACTTTTAGCTCGTTGGTCATGTTTATGAGAGTTGAAAACAGGAATGAATCTTCTGCTAGCATTCAGAGGTACACCTAGTGCCATATTTTAACTAAAATTAAGTTAAATAAAGTATTTGATAGAAGAATTCTGTAATTACGTCATTTTCAATACAGAGTCCTGTGTAAATATACTAATTATCATAGGATTTACAACAATAGAAATATTCTAGTTGACTTCGAATATTCATTTGTAGACAGCTAAGGATGAAGGATAAATCTCCGAAAATAGAACGAACAGGAAACGAAAAATATGTCATAATAAATAAAACCATCTTGTAACTAATCTGACATATGCACTTGATACCTTCCAGCATGACAATAAGAAGACCAATTCCCTCTTACTGTATTAGGTTTCGTGCTCAGTGCTTATAAGGAAGTTTTCTAAGGATTCTGATTAATTTTTTAAAATTGTACTTATAATAGATAATGGTTATATAATTTAAAAGTAGACATTTAAAGCACATTTTGTAAATAGATATTAGAATAGTAGCGACTTTAAGGGTAAAATTCGACATTTAAACGCAATAAAATGGTATTTAAGTTGCGGAAAGGGTATACCGTTAAGTATAAGCATTATATTTCTCTAGTTTAAGCTATGGAAGGCTCTGAAATATAATAGATTTTATTTCTCTACATGTTTACCTTTCAGAGACTTCAGTGTAATTTTCGTATGGTTGACTTATTTGAAACACCAATGTAATAAGAGTATATAATAAGAAAATATACGTTAGTATAATTAAAGGTTCCTTTTATTAATTATTTGTAGTCAATTTGGATTCGCTACACGTGCTATTTAATATCGATGTAATAGACTCCGAAATCGAAATAATCTTTATCAAACATTAGTTGGCTATATGAATTATATAAGTACTCTAATAACAAATACAGAGCAAAATTTTTTATATTTATAAGAAACGGGTAGATGACACTTAACAGGAGACTATCGATAATGGTGTGTAAATATTTATTGAACTCCAGGGGTTTATGATGCAAAATGAATGAAACACTGCCACATCTTTAATTTGCTTTAAAAAATGGGTTTCATTAATATTAATGTTAAAAGATTAAATTAAAAGTTATAATTGCTTTTCTTTTTTATGAACTTTATTTTCAATTATGCTTTAGCTTGTAGCTAATTTAAATTTGAGAGTGCTCCTTTAAACAGTTCGCAAGAAAATATGACATTTATTTTCTATTTACAACAAATCGTTTGTGATAATTCTAGTTGTATTAGTAATTGTGGTATTGGAGTGTGTTCCTAATAATGCTTATTATAAATGTAGTGGTGACAATAATTAACTTTCTATTTTAATACCTTATTGAATCCCACGTGATTAAAAATTCAAATACCGAAAAATTCAATATCAAAAAATTAAATAAACTTATGCTTATTTCGTTTTCCTAAAAACTTGTAAAATAAAGTATTTTACAATAATTAAACCCGAAAATAATTGCTTTCTACAATAGTAAAAAAGGGAAAATATTTCAAAATAATACGCTTTTGAACTAGTGTGATAGTGACATACTGAAAAGAACATAAAAACTCATAATTATAGAGACACAGACAATGTCCAAATGTTCCGCATCAAATTGTGCTTAAAATAAATGGAAAGGAAGGCTTTTAAATAATAAAAATGTAGAGTACAATCGAGAGGGTGCAAAGAAAATATAAATTGTCCTAAACTCAGGGCATCGCACTAAAAAGTGCAGGGTTTGACGTATAGCCTGAAGGCAAACGGAATGTCTACGTACCAGACAAGAAAGCAGGATGAGTTCGAAAATCAAACATGTGATTCGTCCAATAAACCATGTGAGGGTTGTGAGCGATTCAAGAGGAATACAAACTTTTGACTTCAATGGAAGATAAAAGTGCATTATCAATTGATTATTTTAATTTCATTGCGGAAAATACAAATGTCTATGTCGTTGAAGAAGCTTTTCTATCGGAGGTTGCAGAGAATTTCATGATGATGGCTAAGAAAGCAATTAGGATCTCGGAAATAATACGATTTTTAGGTCTCTTGATTATATGGGCACTTGATAGACGAATAGACTAAGAGTATTAGAAAACGGATACCTTATTCAATTTTAAGTGTTTCTCTAATAACATGAGTTGAGATCATTTTCTGGCAATTCCTTGATGTCTACATTTTTCCATTCATCCAGGTCTAGGACAAGATTTGATGATAAAATTCATAAAATTCACGTTCTACCAAACTTTTTCAATAACAAATCAAATCAAATTTATCAAGCTTACGAAAATCTTTCCCTGGATGACTCCATGATTCTGCTGCGTGGAGGACTCAGTTTTAGAATATACGTCAAAGATAAACGCCATAAATATGACAGTAAATTATATGTACTGACAAAAGCTGGCGGATTAGTTTTGAGTATGAATGTGTATACTGGGTCGCTAGGTTCTTCTGAAGGAAAAGGGTCCTGAAAGGAAGTTATGCTCAATTTAATAGAAAAAAATCTTAACTGCATAAGTGTAAAACTTACAGAAGAACTTTTGAAATACAAAACATAATGTACAGGAACACAGCATTCTAACAGAAAAGGTAGCCCCAAGGAAGTTATAGGAGAAAAATTGAAAAAATGACATACTATTTAATAAATGGAGAAATAAGAGGGATATTTCATATTTATCTAGTGGCATGGCGCAATTTCAAGACAAATAAGGTGAACAAAAGTGTAAACCTCTGCCTATTTTACAATACAATAAGCACATGAGTGGTGTTGATCGCAAAGATCAAATGCTCGCATACTACCTTTGTAGATGAATGACTTTAAGTTGGTACAAGAAATTGGGGATTCATTTTCTGCAAATTTTTTTTTATTGAACACTTGTTATCTGTTAATAAATTTTCGCGATGCAGAATCGGACTTTATGACTTTCGGCTGGATATTATTAGATCTTCACTATCAGAATCACAAGAAAAACTAGATATCCTGAAACAATTGCACAGACCCATTGTCTTAACTAAAATAACTTAAAAAAATAATAAAGGCAAGACCAGAAGAAAAAAGTATAGGATGTGTACATATATGTATGTAAGAAAGGACATTGTATACGAATGTTGGGTGTCCTGAAAAACTTGCGCTTGTTTAGGAGAACATTTTATATTTCATCATAAAAATCTAAACTAATATTAGTAAGCTATTTGTTCTACTCATTTTTACATTATCCTAGTATGTTTTTTTTTCTATAAAATGATAAATCACTACATTTTATTATTAATTTTTAGAGAAAACACAATTCTAGCAGGACTCGAGTACATATCTAACTGTATTAGGGTGTAAAACCTTTACCATAGTGATAAAAATGCAAACCCGCGTCCAAGTCACCTGAGATCCAGATTTGGGAATATGTTCCTAAATACGACACTCTCATTCTATAACATTTGAGGTAGTTGCGTTAACAGAGAAATCTAGTGTAACTCCTGGCAATGCTGCAAATATCATGTCATAAGTCAACGTGTTAATAAAACGATGCGGGTAAAATCCTAAAAATTGGCGCTCTAACAATAACTATGATCACGAAATAATCCTTAATTAGAGAAATACGAATACAGCGTTCACCAATTTGTTCCATGCCATCGGGTGACACACAATTAATTTTTGCTAGATAGTTTGAAAGTTATGCACTGCGCTACATCGCTAATGGCAATATATCGACATTATATGCCCAATTTTACCAAATTAATGATGGAACAAATACACATAATGAAAATAGATGGGGACTCTAATATGATTTTTAATGGCAAAATTTGCTATCTTGAGCTAATCAATATACTAACTTCAACAGAAAAGTATAGTGGAACAAATAAAAAAATGTTAATTTTAATTCGAAGTAGTTAATAAAAATGCTTATAATTTCAAAAAAATGTATACTAAAAGTTGGGCAGAAACGTTTAGACCAATAAAATTGCCAAATCTGCATTATAATTCATATTTATTAATTAATTACAGCAAACAGCACACAGAACAGTATAGTGATGGTTATGTTTTGAAAATGATGTTACTCAGATGAGCATCATTAATCTACAAACAACTCCTTGCATATCGCCTTACAGGGTACAATGACATGCGCAGCACCTCCAGTGAAATTTTGCTTTATTGCAGCTGGCATGGATTCAACCCTCCCAGGGTATGAGGTGGAGTCTCATAGACTATTTGTTTAAGTAAGCCCATAAAAGGAAACCACAACCAACCAGGTATGGCGTGTATCAAGGCGTACAATTGCCGATACGAGATAGCATCTTCCCTTCGCGCATGACACGAATTGTTTTTATTGATTCTCACGCTGTATGTGTTGTGGAACAATCTTTTCGGAATCATAACTGCTATCGCCTAAGAAGACGGTACTTCCATATTTATGGAAGCAGTAAATTATTCAGTGTGGCTACATATCGATGTGAAATTACCGTTACGATATTACCATCGTCATCTTGAGAAGTTACGATGCAAGCATTCCAAAACTAGCACCGCATCGTACTATCTTTATGGTTATGGAAAAGCGATTAGTGTATCAACTGTGGGTTTCGAGATGCTCAATATCTGCAATTATGCTTATTAACAATTCCGTTGTGGTGAAAGCATGACCCATCGAATTTGTCTAATTTTCAAGAAAATGCTGTTGCTTATCATTTGTAGCAGAATTCTACAAGATTGTGCCCGCATAATCCAAATCTGGAACAAGTAGCTGGTGTATGATTTGCATTTAAGCAGCCGAAAATGTTAGCCTACGTTTGAAATCTGGCTAACACTTCTGTCCGCCATTCCTAGCGATATAACATGCCGACGAATAGAACGCCTAATAATACGCAATATTGCCTATCTAACCCTTAACAGTTTTGAAGATCACGTAATTCATGAACGCACTGGAAACATCTTACCCACAGTTGACGTTTACGTTCAAAATGATTTGTTATATCGGAATTTTCCCGTTACTTGCGCCGTTAAAGCGACGTCTGGACTCACGTTGTATCAAAGCAGCAGAATCATTGTAGCCGAATAAACATTTCAGTACAAATACACGATGTTTGTTCTATTAGCGTTCCATAGCAACTGATCTTTATGATTCACTTCACAACACACTAAACTAATTAACGCGATAGATAGCTCCTGCTATATGTCTCTGGTGCAAGTTTGAAGTCGCCAGAATGTTTTTGATGCACCTTATATAATGCCCTTAAGCCTGGAGAATTTCCGTCTTATACTTGACAGTTTCTGTAGATGTATGTATAAATTTGTAATTTAAACGGCTAGGGCGCTTACAAATAATCGTCGTCGTATGGAACATGTCCTTGGCGCAGAAATGACTTATAACTTGTACTTTCATAAATTGAAACAATACTTGTATTTTCGTTATTTATATTAAAAGTTTTAATTAGTGATTTTATATGTACATAAGTATGTATGCCATTTCGTGTTTGTGTTCGCTTTTTGCGGTCTATGAGAACAAAAAAGGAAAGCACAGTGTAATTTGTATGAATTATTGTGTAAATTAGATAAGTAATATTATCTATATGAACTAAAGTTACTGCTTATCTCAATATTTGTTTACCGCTAAATTTTATGTACACCTGAATTTACGAAATTACTTTTATTTTGAAAAAAATATTTATAAAACTATGTGTGTTCCCAGAACCCAGAAGTTGAATATGCGTAGCATCTGAAAATTTGGGTAACAGACCCAATCACGTATTTGGGCAACAATGAAATTGTAAAGACTACTACTGTAACGATGTCGGCGAGAATGCAGTCCAAGAATTTAAACAAGTTCAGACATCAAGACTATTTAAACCTGTTCAAGGTAACGTTGTTACTAAAATTTTCCATTACAGACCTTTTTTCAGGAGCCTTCAGTGTTGTAATCCGAAAGGCAGGATATCTTATAAATAATGAGACCAATAACAGAACTGAATTGTTCATGGCTGTGTTGGCCCGCTTTGATGAAGACAATAGGCTAAATTTAATTCAAAGAAGATCATCTCAAATTTGATCGTATTTGACAACATTGATATATAATATGAGTAAGTCACGTAAAGTAGCTTTACTAAATGTGTTTTTCTTTTCTTATGCCCAGGAAAAATAACCTTACAAACAGCATAGGAAAAGTTTTAAAAAATATATACTTTCTTACACAAAATATAAAAGAAAATTGAATTTTTTAACAAATATTGTGAAAAAGTAACAAAAGGTACTACGCGCAATACTAATGGCGGTAATATTTTTATAAAATACTGGATTTTTGGTAACTAAGTTTGATTGGAGGTTCTGAAATTGTTGAGGTGAAATATTTATTTGAAGTTTCAAAGTTGGCACTCTTGTTAGAGGAAACAGCACAAACAAACTCGGTCTATATTTAAAGCTTAAAAATGATGCATTGCCCCTAAAGCAAGATCATAATTATTATTACCAGGTTAAGAATTTATTATATATTTATATAATCACATAAATTATTAAAAATATATTTTTATTCTAGATTCAAGGATAATTGCATATTTGCAAGTTTGTTGTGTTTACCAATGAAAAACGCCATTGTTTATTGAAAAGACAAAACATGATGACGAGTTTTAGAAAAAATTTATAAAGGCTAAGAGCTAGTGAGATTCTACAAATTCTGTATTTTGGAAATCTAAAACGTGGATTTCGCTGTGTCGATCTTGAGCACAAGATTCACAAACTAAACAAAGAATAAACCTAACAACAACTGGAAATCGTACTAGTTGGAGCATAGCTAAGCTAAATTGAATATTTGTTTTGTATTTTAATTCATATTAATTGCACCAAAGTTTACTGAATTTTAGGAATATATGATGCGATTCAAGCGAGTCCATTTTCAACTTTGCATGAACTTTTCTGAACCTAGAGATACAATGAATTGATTCATTTTGGAAACAGAATAAGGTCGTGGCTGAGCTCAATGTCGGTGTTATCCATTGTAGCATTTTTATGTTTATTTAGTTTAGTTAGTTGAGGTAAAATGTGCTTGCAACTTTTATTGACTGCACGTTACTTGCAAGGTAGTGTAGTGTACACAATGTTTATCGATCTTGCAGCCGCAGTAAAAAATACTCATCTGGTTGAAACTTTTGGTGCCGCTGCGGATGCAGAAAATGCTTTGCTTATGTGGATATATCCGAAAGGTTATATTGTAAAACATCAGGATATTTTTTAAATTTAGGGAATTCTATTGTCAAAATAATTTGATTTACATTATCGCATATATATTTAACATAATTTCAAGTATAATACAGTACGTAAAATTATAAATATATTTCTAAGATGACGTTTAGGTAATTACCTATGTACAATGTGGTCCATTTTCGACGGAACAAATGGACAACTTTTTAATATTATGGATAGAGAAAAACTAATATACATACCCTAATCTCTTTTTTGACGCTTAGTTCACTGCCGTCGACAGATTTGAATTATCTCTCATCGTTTTGGAATAAGAGGGTAATAGCCGAAAAATGACGATTTTGAAATTGTAAAAAATTTTTATTATTTATAAAGATATTAAAATTTGGTAAAAACTTTATTTATGTAAAATGACCATATCGTATAAATAGGCACAGATGGATCAATAATAAAACATATTTATTATAAACTATTTATTCATTGGATCTTTTAAAAATGATGTTTTGAAGTCCTAAGATGACAAACTGACAAATTTCCACTGTCTATTTTGTACTATACAAATCATATTTAATAAAGTGTGATTTGCAATCAACACTATTAAACATCATAATCGTACTGCAACTGCCGTCGTACAAAGTATAAATGCAGCAAAAGCTGCACCCTGTGTGAAGAGATTTGCAATCCTTTTTCAGACACGAAGCTTTTTAAGTAGCCATAGCAAAAATGTTGCACGTTGCATGCTATTTTTGGTCTCTGTATGAACACTATTTGCATCCTTTGCAACCGTAACTAAAAAACTGGGCAGTAAAAGTAGCCGTGTGCGAAATTAGCTTAACTATTCTTTATAGCAAACACATATGATCAGTAACGTTGCTCTTTTGTTTTGCTATTTGCCTGTTCGACCTTATACCTTCAGAATTAGACCACCATCGATTCAAAGAAACAGTTAACGTTTAGAACGTCTGGAGGGATTGTTATGTTTTTAGACTCACGATGAAGATCAGTAAATGTACTAACTGATTAGCTATTTTATATTTCAATTAATTCAATTGTAATGGCCAACTTTTGTAAAAGAAAAATCAAAAATGGTCAAGAAAGTAGATGAAATTTTACAAAATTTTGACAATTATTTTAAACATTAAATATTAAATTTCTGGCTAGTTTGATTTCCAAAGGTATGTTGTTTATAAGAAACATGCAATGAATCACTAATTTTTGGAGTTTAAGTGTATTATTTGAAAACTATACTACCCCATATCGGAAAATACAGCAGCATCCCATGCTGTATCTTTTAACTCTAATTTTGATGACCACATTGTAAAATAACAAAAACTAGTTATTAGATACTTATTTCTTTTGCGTTCGTGGTACAAGAATGTAAACACGAAACATTGTGGAAAAGATACATGGGTGTATGGTGGTAAAAATTAAAAGAAGAAATCTGGTGAGAGACAACACATGACTTTCTCTTGCGTACATAGATATACAAACATGCAAATGTCCACAAATGATTAAAATATTAGTTACGCTTATTTTGGGAATGACAATTCTAATGGTCACCCAACCAAGTTACTGGACACGCAAAATCCTGCTTAACTGCAGAAATTTTCTCTAATAACTCGCTTCATCGAATTTTATCAGCAAAACAGCGAAGTTCACGTAAAAGCATATCAAAGACATAACCGTAGCACGTATTAAAAAAAATGTTAAGAACGTTTTCGAAAAAATTGCATAAAACTTAAAACTATCAAGAATATGAATGCACTTCAGGTCATTAGGTTTTAACTAAATTTTTTCTATCTCATGCACAAAAGGTAAAAAACTTAAATATGGTTTTTCATTTTCATATGATGACTTGGTTTTGAGATATGTCGTGCATTACTAATAGTCCAAGTACTTCCAGTAACTCGATTTTCAAAAATTTATTAAGGAAACTCCTTCGTTCATTTAAATCTAAATTAGATAGCTAAGATATATTTAGGTTTAAAAAAATCGTTACTGCCGATTTCAAGCAAATCGTGAAAACAGAGAACCCGAAAAATATCTAAAAATGACAGAAATAAATTGGTACCTTGGGTTATTAGATTTTGGCTAAATTCTTGATTTGGTATACAAAGGCAGTTATGACCACAAATATAAAGATACTTCTGGTTACTCAATTTATGGAAATGTTTCTGAGAAATAACCTAAACCATATAAAAGGTCATTAAATGCCTAAGAAATGCAATAGATTTTAAAACAATCGTTAAAGCAAGTTTCGAGAAAATCACAAAAAACGAAGAATTCGGAGAATACCTAAAAATAGCAGAAATAAAGTTGTATTGGATTTTAACCAAATCCTTAAATTAGTATACAAAGGTACTCAGGAACTTAAATATAAATTTTCATTTATTTAGGACTTCAGTTACACAGTTATTTTACTCGCAGTTAAGGGTAAGAGTACTTCCGGTTACTCGTTTTATAGCCATTTTTCTAAGAAATTGTCTTAACTATATGCAAGATCATTGCATGTTTAAGAAACAAAATAAATTAAAAGAAAATCATAACAACCGATTTCGAGAAAATCGCGACAAACCAAAAACGGGCAAGAGTAAGGTGGTACTTCCGGTTATTGCGTTTTAGTGAAATTGTTTCAGTCGCGTGCGACGATGCATCCAAACTCAAATATGATATTTCGTTTATCTACGACTTTTCGTTTTCGAGATATTCAGATCAGTCTCACGCACATACATACACATACACCACAAGCACGCACGCACGCACGCACGCGCGCACGCACGCATGCACGCATGCATGTACGCACGCCCACACGCACGCCCACACGCACGCCCACACGCACGCCCACACGCACGCCTACACGCACACCCACACGCACGCCCACACGCACGCCCACACGCACGCCCACACGCACGCACGCACGCACGCGCACACACACAGGCACACACACGCGCACACACAGGCACGCACGCACGCTCGTGCATTAAAAATTACTACTAACCAGTCATAGAAGAGCGATACAAAAGTGAATTATGAACCTGTTACTGTTAGCCTTTCCAGTGCAAAGCAATCATTTATACATATATTTATACATGTATTTAGGTAAAGTACAGAAGTCTAACTAAACTTTTATACTAAATAATCAATCCCAATAATTTTGTAATAGTTTTTTAATAGCTGCATATTCATATTTCGTCTTGAATGTTCTTCTGGTGTTGTAACTATAATGATCCTCACAAAAATAATACAAGAAGAAACATTTTCAATGATTTCGTTATATCTATTGCAGCAAACATACGAACTATAGAATATATAAGTGTATTTTTACTGGAGAGAAACCTTCATAAATGTAATTTTGTGCACCTAGATCCATATGCTCAAGTTAATATAATAAAAATGTTGAAATTTATTGTTAAAGTATAACATCGTAATGCGTTGGCTACAGATGAAATATGAGTTGATAAATTGTGTATGGGTGAATTGGGGATTGAAATTCAGTCCATTTACTAAGACTTTACAGATTCTAAATTACCCCCAAATAGCGTCACCTGTGTTAAAAACCGTGAACTACTAAAAGTAGAAAAATCCATTTGAATTTTATAGTCTTTTTATTGCTCGTAAATAAATATGTGAGAAATATCAAGAATAACTGTTTCATTTTAATTTTAATATTTTCAAATGCAAGTCAATCATTAGCATATATCTATAAGTACTATTTCATGGTAATTACAATTTGAATAATCAAATATAGAAAATTCAAAACAATAATGTAGGCAGCGAAAAGTATCAACAGTTTGACATTTTTTGTATATTTATCAGCAAAAAAATTGATATTTTATATAAAGGGCATACAAAAAATCCCGGGACAGCAAATTATCTCAGTTATTTGTGAAGGGTTGTTTTCAAAAATTGGTAGGCGCGTAATAGAAGAAGAAAAGAGATATATGATGCCAATTATATTTTTTTACTTCCGGTTTAATTGGAAATAAAATGAAATTCCTTTTTTTAATGGAACACCACGTTAAGTATATACTTCAATTTTTGGATATGAAATAATAAGCCGCGTTCAAGTCAACATCAAGTGACTCGTTTGAAATGAAATGCAATTAAATAGATTAAAACAAAAAATTATCGATAATAAATCAACACACAGCAGAGCAGATGTTTATTTTTAAAGATATCGAAAACAATAATTAGACTGGCGTAACAAAACATGCAATACATCTTTTATACAGTTTAAGTGAAGTATTTGTGTTATTTATGGTTACCTTTTGTCTATTAAATTTAAACAATCGCTGATAAATTAAGTGGTTTGAACTTAAGGAAGATGTCGCAACTTGCGAAATGTCGTTTTTAATACTCGATATTTCGTTGAACATCTTGTATTTTTGACACGTTACAATAATAATTTCTCTCCTTAAGAGCAATAACGAGAGAAATTTGTCTCTATTAATCAGGTACATGAAGTCTTCGAGTTCGGTATTTATTTTCATTAAACTTTCATTTCCTACTAATGTCATTATAAATGTTTTAAATATTTTCCTAATGTTAACATCAATAAAACATATGCAGGAATAAATCACTATAATTTCGATCATAGTAATATAATAATACTTTGATAGCATTACTGCCAAAAATATCAATTCCGAAAACATTCGACTAATCGCAAGTCTTTAAAATCTTCTTTGCAAGTATAAAATTTTGCATGAAAATGGTCAACCATTTCTTTTTCAGTGCTTTAAAGAAATAATTAACACTAATACTGAGATATTTCAAAACTGAGGTAAAATTCAGAAATGTTTTATAAAAATCTGTTGTAGGTGGTGTAACGTGTACCTGAAATTAAGGCCAAAATCTCCTTTCTGTTTTTCTTAATTAATTCTTTTTCGTATAAAAGGTGATTTTGTACAGTGTAATTTAAGCTGCACGTTAAAACAATTTAATTTTTCTGAACATCTTATTTAATATTTTATGTTAGCACCCGGTATACTTGTATATTTATATTGTTATTTTCTTAATTAGGTTTCTGAATGACGCAAAACGCAACGTGAATTATTTTCGTCATATTTCATAATTAGTACGAAAATTAACTTGTCTGTACAAGTAGATAAACGAACACAGGATAACCCGCGGGTCATAGATAAAAGACAAAACATTCAAGTTCATGGTTAAGATATTGACCTTTGATGCCTGTTAGTAATGATATCAGTTTTTCGCTGCCTGCAATTCCAATACCGATAATACAATGAAAAGTTAAGAACCAAAATTAAGCTTTTCCTACTTTGGGATAATTAAATACTTATTTTTAAATACAGATTTAAATCCGCTGTCCTTTGATCTACGTTTTAGTATAATTTAAGAATTGTTATGTTAACACATAAACCCGTTATTAAGTATTTTTAGATAACAAGCTAATTAATTATTTAAAATTTTCCTTTGTTAATATCACCGCACCTTTAAATATTTAACTCGCTATATTTGTTAATTTCCCGCATTAATTATAGCTATTTAATGGATTTTAGAGAGAAAAAGCTCTTTAGGCTGATTTTCGTGTACCGTTCAAGCCCTATATATTCCGGTCGATTTTGAATTCGAAATCAATTTATTTTTGAACTTTCCAGTGAGAAGGTCCAAGAGTAGAATTACCGAGCAGACTCCTCCAGCCACCCCTAACTGAATATCCGAAGGGTAATTCTTGATTTATGAAGTTAAATCAATTATTAGTGAGTTCATTTAATATATAATTTCTGTGTGGCGTTAACAGAGCTTATGTGTTAAATTCCTGGATTTAAAGCATTATTGAATTAAACAGATCTTGTCAACTAATTAATAAGAATTTATTTTTGAACTTTCAAGTGAGAAGGTCCAAGAATAGAATTACTGAGAAGGCTCCTCTAGCCACCACTAAACCGAATATCCGAAGGGTAATAATTGACTTAAAGTATTGAATTAATTATTTCCAAGTTCATTTAATATATACATTCTGTAAGGCGTTAACAGAGTTAGTATGTTAAATCAGCGGATCCCTAACCTTAGTATTTACTTTAATTAATGAGAATTTGCAAATTAGTTAAGCCGTTTGTGGCTTAAAAATTAATCTGTTGCTTTACAAAAGTTCGCATAGTAACATCGTGTGTATTTAATTGAAGGCATGAATTTTTTATGTAACGTGTAGGCTTACCTGTATTTATTCCTTTCCCTATAAGCACGATTTCGGATACGAAGTCGGGGAATTAAACCCTTTTTCCCGCGATCAAGGCGTACCCTCAAAACGTACACCTTCGGTCG
>JAHWXV010127674.1:0-10487 GCA_024586415.1 Phrixothrix hirtus | reverse complement strand
GGGTTGCAACCCCCGTGGCTACAGCGACATTTAATAACTTGACATTTCTGTAATAATGAGTTTCCATTTTGTTTCGTCGCAAAATTTTGATTAGAAGCGGAGATATATTAAAAAACCTTCTTTGGGGGAGAACTTTGAGGGTAGTTTTCATGTCTTAAAAGTGCTTTACAGCAGATAAAAAAAATACGTGTCTTTTATTTTTTGATCTACTACAATATATCAAAAAATCAATGACATCGGTGAGTGCGGGTTGGGGCCCTTTCCTTGTAAGTTATGAAAATGAGCAGGTTCAAATCGAAAATAAAAAACGGTATAACGACAGAAAACTAAGAGTTACTAGAGAAGAAAGAAGAATCAGCGAAGATAACTGGCAGGCGGAATGGACAAACAGTACTAAAGGATTAATAACAAAAACCTTTTTTCCTGAGCTACGGACTAGCCTTAGGATAAATTTACCTTACTCACCAAAGTTAAAAACAGTGTTAAGTGGATATGCGTGCACGTGCACGCAACGCACACGCACGCGCACACGCACACGCACACGCACATGCACACGCACACGCACAAGCACACGTACACGCAAACGCACACGCACACGCGCACGCACGCGCACACATACACAAACACGCTCTCACACACGCACAGGCCCGCGCACACGCACACGCAAACACACACGCACGCGAACTCGTCCGCAAACACGCACGCGCGCACGCACGCGCCCACGCATGCGCACACATCCGCGCACGCGAACCCGCACATGGACACGCAGACGCACACGCACACGAACACGAAAACGAACACGAACTAGTACACGCACACGCATACGCACAAGTACACGTACACGCAAACACACACGCACGCGAACTCGCCCGCAAACACACACGCGCACATGAACACGCACACGCATGCGCACACATCCGCGCACGCGAACCTGCACACGGACACGCATACGCACACACACACACACACACACACACACTTAACTATTAAATTATTAAGAATATTCAAGTTGTTTGAAAAACCGAACTGTCAACGCTAAAATTTCTTAATAAAAACAATCATAGCATACTGCAGAATTTAAGTCTCTTGTTTTTATTAGAGACACATCAATTATCTAATTGTTATTTATTTTTTTTACTGAGAACCAGTTGAAGATACGAAAAAAAGTGAGAGTTCTTTTTTATTAAAAAATAGTATATCATTCATAAAATAATTTTTGTTTTTAAAAAAAGCAGTGGCGTACCATTCTTCCCAATCAAAATAATCGAGGTAAATTTAATTTGGACGCCACTGGTTGAAATTGGACATAGGTTCGGATAAAAAAGACGTGCTTCTCCATCTTCTTTACATCCCCAAAGTTTTATAAAAATATCTGAAGTAGTTGCGGAGTTATTAAAAAAAATATTAAAAAAAACTTTATTTATCACTCAATATATCAAAAATAAAGCGAAAACCGACCTATGTTTATATGAACTTTTTGTCTTAAAATCATGAATAGATTAACCCCCTGCAATATTGATATTCAATTATGTAACACACTGTATATGCAAGTCTAATAAGATAGAGACAATGAATGTTTCAGTATTTTTATGTTGAATAAAAATTTTAGTTTTAACACAAAAGAGAATGTTCACAAAATCGTACAATAATTATAAGCAATTAATTTTATGAAGACGGTAATGCTTATGTAATTTAAAATAATTACAGCAACCGTTCCAAAATAATTTAATAGCTTCAAAATTATAATTTAATTTTAAAAAAATTATTTTGTGGATACCGAAGGGTTCACGTAATATAAAAATTTATTATAGGAACCTTTCCAAACTGCTATAAATGCGCAGTTTGAAAGTTAAGGGTAAACCTTTTGTAAATCCGACTATATGCACCCATATTGAAATTAACACATTAAACAGGAGTCATAACCATTTAAAAGATTTATGAGGACTTTTTTCGAAAAAACTGTAATTAATTGCAAGGAAAGGGTCAAGTACTCCAATTACAAGAAAGTTAAATAAACAGACGTAGGCAAAAACCTATTTGTTCACATTTTAAAAATTTTAAAAACCATTGACATAAAGAAAAACCGGGAAACGTCAACGTCGATATAAACCCGAGATTGAGCAATTTTCGCTCGTCTTGTACCAAGAGTCGCGTGAATGCATGTGCAGCATATCTCTAAGTATATGTTAAGAAACATTCACTGTTCATTAAATGGTCAGTTCCAAATTAAGCAAGATCTGCCTAAGGGTGAATTATTAGATTCCCTTTCGAAAATAGCTAGTCCGCCGAATATCTAATTAAAATTTGAGCCAGCATTTGTGTTGTAACTAGTCACGATACAATTCAAACATCAAATGGTGTACGAAGAAACCGACTTCATAGTCAAGGTTTCAATTTTATCTCCCAGCAGTCGTAATAGAAAATTCTCTCTGTTTAATGTTCTAAAAATATATTAACACAGTGAACTAAATTATGCTTCATTAAAATTGATAAACAATTTAAATAAAGGCGTTCACTGGATTATCTAACATAATTGTAAGTAAGAAGTTTATTTACAGAAGGTATATGAACGTTATCCCAACTTGAATGTAATACGCTTTTATTAGGGTTTGGATGAAGACCTGCCATAAATTAGACTAACGTTCATCTATCTGAGATGTGGTTTCTTTTAAAGAATATTATATTTATATATCTTGAAATAAACCTAATTATTTAATTATCTCTTCGGGGTTAAAATATAAAATTTAGTTCTTAATTATCATCTTGATTGATAATTTGCAAAATTGCTTTGCTATTGATAAAAAAATTCATTTTGTGTTAACTACAAAATATTTATTGTGAATTCTTGTAAACCTTCACCGGC
The DNA here is from genome assembly GCA_024586415.1 of Phrixothrix hirtus. Taxonomy (NCBI): domain Eukaryota; kingdom Metazoa; phylum Arthropoda; class Insecta; order Coleoptera; family Phengodidae; genus Phrixothrix; species Phrixothrix hirtus. The sequence continues at coordinate 7,624 of JAHWXV010127674.1, read as the reverse complement.
AACAGGTATGTATCTAAAAGGTTAAATCACTTTTCTAAGATAAAATAAGTTACACGAATTATTTCAAATAACATTGGACTTTTAAAGTACATTGTAAAAATTATTTAGAGTTTGTCAAAAGTAGGTAAATTTTTAAGAATATAAATAAATACCGTCTATCACTTTATTTGCAGTACTGCTAAACTTATGGCTATTATATTAATTAGCACCCTACTGTAAAACCACGTTACCTCATAAAGGTATCGTTACCAGACGAACAAGAATAATAACGTTGATGCATATTGTGGCATATTGAATAAGGACGATGTTTATTTAAATATGTTGACCTTCCTTTAACTCAATAGAAAGATTACTTGACGCGCTAATTAAATAAATAATTGAAATAAATTTTTTGTACATAAGTCAACAACTAAATATAGAAATAAAAGGTAACACGGTTCAGCACATTAAATATTATTTGAATATGATAGGAATCACTTATGTATACGGTTTGTAAATTTAAAAAATGTAATTGTACTGTATTGTGTGTATTATTTGTTTCAGAAAACTTTGTGTAAGAGTTAAATTTGAATTAAGCTTGAAAATGTTCACAATGAATAAAACAAGCATAATTAGTCATATGTCTCGAATCAAAGCAAATACGAGTTTCAGAAAATTATGGAATACTGATAGTCATAAACCTTTTTGGACCTCTGGCATAAACAAGACAGTTACTGATGTTACTTCTGAAAATAGGTAAATATTAATAATCGCTAGACCATTTTGAATTGAAAGATACTATAGACTATTTTTTACTTCTAACTGTTTTTAACACAATAGGCAACATGCTATAAGAATCAGAATAAGTAACAAAATTTACAGATCACTTTAGATCAAAGCGCTTTTATTTAAAATGATCATATTTCATTCAGTTAAATATTTTAAATCAGTTCCAAAATATTTACAGTTCCCCACACTTTTTAATAATATTTAATATTTAATAATTTTAAATAATACGAGATAATAAATAAAAAGTATTAAATAATAAGTAAAGTAAGATTAATATTTAATTAACGATTAAGGAATGCCAAGTAATTTTCTGTTTTAATATAGTATTGAAAAGCAACGAGTGAGAATAAATTGTAACACAATCTTATCAATTCATAAGATATGAAATTTTATACCTAATCTTGTTTTCATCGATATTCATTTATGAAAAATCTCCAAATTTGTATAACTAAACATAAGTATACAAGTAAATATCTTATGATTTTTACGAATTTACGTCAAATTACACCCTAAATCTGAAGTAAAATATTTACGATTATAGAATATCACAGGTTACAACAATACTTATAAAGTAGATATAAAAAGAATGAAAAGTCCATGCCCACCTCAAGGTTGAAATTGGTTTACATAGATTCGTCTGCATTAAAATTATTGATTATTAACACGTTCATCTTTTGAAATGTGTATTACGGTCATTCTTAATAGAAGTATTCACGCGTTATTTCAAATACAGCTCTTATGAGAAGGATGTACCTTTTAATGCTTTTGTTAGTTATTGCCATACAAGTGAATCTCATTTCCAATTGAGCATATACTTCTCTTTCTTGATTGTACAAATTTACAAATAAAATGAGTTAAACGGTCACGTAAGTTTTTGATTGATACTTATAAAAGCCAACCTAGTCACTATTACTTTCACTTCCAGAACTAGCACTATCAGTGTCATTTTCTAAATTTTTCTAAATTATATCATCAACAATACAATCCAATTTATACATTTTGCTTTCTTCCTTAACCATGTAGTAGGTACAGATTTTTCAGTTGTAAACCCTAACATTTTTAATGACTTGTAATAAACGTTCTTTAATTTCAGTTAATTTAAAAGATTTGTCTTTAGACGTAACCTCGTTTCTAATTTGTACTGTAACGGCAGAATCTTTGGTACGTTCAATCCTGCTCTTTGATATATAAGTGCGGATCCGGGTTTGAAGCTTATAGATAGGAAGCGGGCTCCTTCAGCGTTCGTTGTGTCAAGTTATACACTATCGGTTGTATAAATTTACGAAAGTTATGTGCATCTAAAACTAACTTGACATTAAGTAACGAGGGATGTCGTAATGTATACAGAAAGGGTTATTGAAAAGGGAGGGGTTGGATTTAAAGAGGTTGTGCACTTTTATTTGTGACATACGTTATTTATTTTACTTGATCATAAATTGCAGTATGGTTTTCATCATGAATACTCTGAAAAATGAATTTTTAATTATGAAAAATGATTGTATTTGCTTTTCAAACAGTGCTGTTGAGAACATTTTAATTAAACACTTTTCTATGTAATTAGTATTGAATTCTAACACTTGTATTCATGTAAGTTTAATTATTATTTCGCAGAAACTTTATTTTAAGTTTTATTAAATAACTAACGCAGGTTCAGTTTTAATTTATATTTATTTTTAATCAGTTGTGTTTGTATTTTAAAATGCATGTTATAAATTCTGTACAGATATTAATTTTTACATATTTACATTTATTAACATTATAATAAAAGATTCTTTATAATAACTTATTTCGTACAATGAGTATTTCAAAAATGTTTTTAGTTTGGTTAAAAACTTTTACAGAAACAAATGCGTACTTTAGCTCTTTATTTGAAATCATGGCAGAGGTCGTATGAATGCGTTAATTTCGATTTGAACAAAAGTCAATGACTTTGACACAGCTGATTGTTTATTAAAGATGGCTGACCTTACACCTAGTTATGCGGTAACGGCTTTACTTTGCAATACCGTTATGTTAATTTGTGTTGACATCTACAGTTCTAGTTGTTTGGTTATTAACGTCTTTTAGGATTATTGGTGTGAGTTTTAGGTAATCGACACTTCCAAGGAAATATCGAACGGTATACTGACTAAAAAGAATAACGGGATTATTCCTTTAATTGTAGCGCCGTTTGGTCCGACGTTTTTCATCATCGAGGGGTATTTATGCAGGTAAGGATAACGTTACTAACCAAATTTAATTTATTGTTTATATTTGATTGCAAACGGTATGTCATAAATACTGCTGTATCGGTTGTTTGGAAAACGATTAAATCCTGTCAATTTCTCGTAAAATGTTTCTCAGTTAATGAATTAAATTAAATGAATTTACGCCTTTTAAATAAATTTACTAGTTATGATTCTGTTTTAATATACGTTCTCCATTAACGCCTTATGGAATAACGAATACTAAACGGTTCTGTAATATTTAATTCAACGTTTAAATTGAATATTACGTCTCAGTCGGATATTGGGCAAAATATAAAAAATGGATTTTTGCTTTAAGAGCGTTTCTCAAAAGCCTTATTCAAAAACTTTTTCGCTCGAGAGTGGAGAAAAGACTAAAAAATTCGAATTTCTACCTTGTATTTTTATTATTTTACAACGCAAGTATATTTCGACTTTATATATAGTTTGTCTCGTAAATCAAAGAAATAAACATAAATAGTACAGTAGAACCGCTAATTTGGCAAACTAATTATGTAAAGGTGCGCTAATAATTATCCATTGCCTTACAAAATAATTAAAATTGATTACGTACTTATCTGAAGCTAAATAAACAGCAGATCTTAAACTGTTTTTAAAAATATGTATTTAATTAACGTTAAGCGGGAAATCGCTAATTATTAATTCAAAATTTCCATTTAGTTGACAACGCATGTATTCAAGAAGGTGATAATCATAATTATTTCCGGCAGACAAATGAAACTATTCAGGTCATGACTTTTTCTTAAAATTTATCATTTCTTTACGTATATCAATTACTATGTTATCAGCGGTCTATTTATCTATAAACGAAGAAATAAATTAACTTTATATTAATTACAAATAATGACTAAAACTTAATTCAGGGCGTTTTGCGTCATTAACTAACCTACTGAGATGAAATAAAGATACATACAACGTGATATCATGGAACGTTAGATAAATCATAGGCAAAAAATAAATTACATTAACGTGTAACTAAATTTCAAGAAACAAAATAACCTTTTAATTGAAACAAACAATTATAAACAGATCAGTAAATGTATTTTGTACTTAATTTCGGGTACATGTTACAGTACCCATATAAATGCGATTGGATTTAATTCACAATGATAAGGTGGTGATATGAATACAACTTTATTTTGTATTCTAACAATTTTATCTGTAGAATATAAATTACAATCTTGTTTATGTCGATAAATTAAATCAAAGAGCTCCTTTCGCAACATTTTTTCTCAATTTTAATGTCCTTCAATTTCAAACAAACCTGTATATCTTTTTTTTGGCGAATATGTAGGAATTGTGCCTAATTTACGACTATGATAAGTAGAACTATCCAGTACAATTACAGCATTATCTAGTACCTTTTGCAGCATCTTTCTAAACCATTCTCCAAACACGTTATTTCTTCATAATGGTTTATTGTTTTTTCCTTCAAAAATTGAAATAGCATCATGGAGAAAACCAAATTCACTTCCTTTATGGAGAATTATTAATCGTTTCGTCTTTCTTAAAGGGTTTTTTAAACCAGTACATAATACTTGAACAAATACCTGTCTTCTATTGCCCTTTTATTTAGTATGACCCTCATTTAACCAAGTTTCAGCAAGATAATAGACAGGTCGACTTTCAGTTCTACATCCGTTCATAGTGGCTAAATACTATCGTCTCCACTGCGTTGCGTCAACGTACTTTTCCGTGTTCATTTCATGCATCTATAAATAAACAAAATATATACTTTGCAATATACCTAATTCGTTATTTTATATGCTCCTTTAGTAATTGTAAAATTCTTGAATATTAATATTTAAGTTACCTGTACAAAATAAGCATATAAGACAAATTAATTGAAATTAATTTGTTTTGTATATATAATATTGAACGACTCATTTGTGGTAAATCTGAATTGTGATATCATTTAAAATCTTGTTTACTGTAGGTAATTCATTTGGTAATAGAGGACCATCCTACAATAACTTTGACCTTGACATATGTTATCAAGGGCACGGCCCTGAGTAACCTCCAATAAGTTTTAGCCCTCGCTCGCGCTTTGTTAAAAAGTTTGTGAAAAATTAAAATTTTTCAGTGCTGTTTTCATACTTTTCCTTGATTTATTCATTATTAAATTTTCAGCAAGGGCGTGGCACTGAATAACCTCCCACGAATTTTAGCCTAACCTAAACTATCCTAACTTAACTTAATCTAACCTAAGCTCGAACAAGTTTTAGCCGTCGCTCGCCCTTCGTTAAGAAGTTATAATCATAAAAAGCTTATCAATGATCAATTTCGACAACAATTCCTTCTCCATCAACCATTCATTCATGAGCTAAGATGACAGATTGTTATAATTATATATTATGTTGAATGTAATTAAATAAAATAAATATAAATTACCTCTCTACAAAAGTTTATCCAGTAAACTGCTGCAGCGGACAAAATATTTAGTTCTTGTTATGATTATACGTTTTTAACGAAGGGCGAGCGAGGACTAAAACTTGTTGGGGGTTACTCAGGAATATGACCTTGATAACATATCTCAAGGTCAAAGTTATTGGAGGATTATCCCCTATAGTAAATAATTACCATTCATTTTTATAGAAAAGATTGTAAACTGTTAATTTTAAGCGATTTTTAAGATTTTCATTGTAAACATCGATAATAAAGTATCTTCCGGTAGTTTGTTTTGGTGCAGTGGCATTACCTATTTGTCTATATTCTTTTATTTCATACTGTTTATTTTATTCTGTTTCCCAATGCCAGTTTAGTCCTATAGATGGGCTATTACAGGAAGAGCACCTGTAATGTGTAACCAAGCAACACTTACTGGACTATTATTTGTGACATAAAAACGTCAAATTAGATCTTTTTGAAAAGTTTTATTCTGAAACAAATTTAATAACAAATTATTTAACTATTTTTAAACGCCTTGTGTGTTTGTTTGTTTATTTTTGTGGCTAAGGGTTCTGTATGAGGAATTTTCCTAAACCGTCCTGGACTAGAACTGTTTTATATAGTCGTTTTGCCATGCCTACTAGAATTTTGCCGAATCTGGAGGAGTTCCACCGCCAGCAAGTTGACTTTGCTATACCCAAAATTTACAATGTATCTAAACAATGCGATGTATATAATGAAACTAACAACTAACCTAACATTATTGCTTCTGTAGATATTGAGGCTGACATTTTTAGTCTTACGAAACTATCTGAGTTTGAGATTGGAATCGCCTTTGACAATTAATGTGTCTAAACAAATAAATGATTTATTATTTCTATTTCACAAGTGAATTGAGTATTGCTATTAAATAAATTAAACAATTTCAAAGCTTGTTTAATTAATTCTGAAGGAATAAGGCAGATAATATCATCCATGTAGTGAAATATAAAATCAAACTTAAAAGTAGATTTGGAAATGACATCTTTAATAATACAACTCATAACAAGTTCAGCAAGAACAGGAGAAATCGATGAACGCATAGCAATACCTGAGATTTACTTGTAGTATTTGTTATCAAAAGAAAAGTAAACCCGTTCTAGTAAATTAAATAGTAATTGTATTAATAAAAAGACTGACAGTTCATCTGTAAATTGTATCTATTCTAAGCGCTTTATATTTATTAATATGAAGCAGTACTTCTTTTATATTCCTACTTCTAGCTTTACTTCTGCGATTTTATTGTTGCGCACCCTACAGAATTAAATAATTTTTTAAATTTTAATATTTTCTCATTATTAAATTATATATTGTACATGTATTATTTTTCAAATTTAGATTTGCTATTTAATAATTTTATTTTATTTTTAAAAATTACCTTTGTTAGGATAACTATTTTTAATCTTGTCTCTATTTAATTTAATATTTATCGTTAAATCCTAGTTACATAACACTGCTCTATGGCAATGTATTTATTTTTAGTTGTCGTTTTAATTTGAAAATTGATGTTTTAGATTTATGTATATGCATTATTTGTTACATTAATTTTATTTTTAATTTAAACGTTACAATTTTCCCAATTTAATGTATTCTTAAATATATATTTTACGTGCTGATGAAGGATCAAATTATTTCTAAAACATTAGCAGAAAAAACCATTCGAATTTTAATTTAATAGATTCCCTGTCTTTAATAAAGAAATTAAGACCCTGAATTCTGTATTAAGAATAATATAGTAAGTAAAGAATATATAATTATTAATATTAGTAAAAATTGAGATAATAGTTATATATATATATATATATATATATAGTTTTATAAGTGATATTTATTTAGGTTCAATGTTTACTACCTATCAGTAGAATTTGTTTCGCTTAAATTATTGGGTCAGGTTTTTTTATAGTTTAATAAAAAATATTTTATTTTATGGCTAACTTTTCGGGATATAATTTATCTCTTCATCAGAGCTAAGGAAAAAATAATATAACAGAAACGAATTAGCACAATTTTAAAAATGACAAATATATTTTAAGTCAATATTGAACCCAAATATATATAAGTTAAGTTTTAACTTTATAAAACTATTACAATACAACTATAACATATGAATTACAAGTACGACTATTCTAAATTGCAAGTATATTCTGATCTGCTGTAAATTGAATTAACGTCTCTATTTATAA
>JAHWXV010127662.1:0-13518 GCA_024586415.1 Phrixothrix hirtus | reverse complement strand
TGAGTTATACATTTTAATATATATAATAATTTATAATTTAAACTACATTCATTAAATTTAGTAATTAAATCATGTTTTACTGATCTTGTGCAATATTAATCGTCTGTATCGATATATTTTGATACAACAAATATGAATATCGATCTGACGATTAATCAAGATCTAGGGAAATCGTGACAAATTGACTTTAGAGGTTAAAAGTAATTTTGTGCAAGTAGTGTTTAGGATTGGTCTTTAATTCTTTCAATCCATTAACATAATTAATATTTCCTGTATAGTAATAGATGGCTTGTAACATTTTCATGTAAGTTAAATAATATGGCCGAATAGAATTTCCGGTTGTCCGCCATGATTTGAGAATTCTATGCGAATGAAATTAATTTTACTGTTAGACGTTTTCCGGTTGGGAATAGTACATTCCGCCATGATGTGCTTTGATTGCACGGCTTGAAACGTGATTTAATTCCAGTATAAAGCTTAATTGAATTGAAAATAAGAACCTAATCGGTTTCTATTAAGTGTAAACGTTATTTTGTGAATCTAGTTTCTTCTTCTGGTTATCATGGAATTTCCCCAAGGTGGCATCTTTTTCTTTTGGATTTTTATTGCTAAATAAGGAATTTTCCTTTTAGTAGGGGCCGTTAGTTAGGGGCGCCGTTAGATTTGGGTACAATCATTATGAAATATTAATAACTAGTACCTAAAAATGGTAATGGGACACGTGGCCCAAACATCTGACACCATACTCTAATGGTGCCGACATCACGTGATTAAAGAGGTTAACATAAATAGCTTGGACTGCGGTCGGAATTGAAGTACGAAGGTCCTATCCATTGAACCAATAAACTATGGGACAGCAAAGTTTCTTGACACCTGTCCTGCAGGTCATAAGCAAGTAAACTCAGTTTATTTTATTAACCGGAATTAGGAATTTAATTAATTTTGTGTATTGTATACCCTAAATATTATGAGACCGAAATATTTACCAGATTGGTATAAAAAGAATCAAATTTAGTTAAGTGAAAGAGAATTTTATTTTCTGTCTTGTTGCTATTTATGTGGTAACTCTGAGTTAGTAATTTTAACTACCTGCCAGGAGATAAATGCATGTAAACTTGAATTGCTATTTAAAGGCTGTAAAACTTTAGCTAAAGTTACATAAAAAATCTCTGTACTAAATGTGATATTAGATTATAATTCCAGACTGATAAATAGAGTGATAATTATTGATTTTGGTAATTACACGATGTTATTACCAAGTTGAAAATAAATATTTTTATTAGGTTTATTTGGTATTGTTTGTAATTAACTAATTTTAAGGATCCACGCCCTGTGGGGTTTCATGTTTCTGATCATACTGAGCTACCCTAAGGGTCATTTATACCAAGTTTAAGTACAAAAAATAGGTAACAAAATCCCATCAAAAAACTAGAACAATTGACACTTAACGCGAATGTATACGATTTAATTGCGAGGCATCGCTAGCGACAGTAAAATATAGGCATCCGGTATAACATTCGAACTTCGAAAATTAAATTAAATATATCGAAAGGACAATATTTAATCAAAAATATAATATTTCAAAGGATATCATTACAAAACATCTATTGGGATCAAATTGGGTTAAAACGTCTAGAGATATATAACGCATTAAGTATTAAAATGAGACAACAAAGAAATTTCAAACTAATTAAAGAGAAAGCTGTGGCAGAATCCTAAGTAGACATTAGCCTAGAATTACTAATAAACTATAATTTATTTCGATTCCGAAATTCCACGCAGTACGCAACAATAATGTATCATCTAACAGTTTCGTTGATCACCTACCACAAGATGGATAGCTCCTATGACAATTAATAGGTACATGGTCGGAAGATCTACATGGCGGTAATTGTTCAGCTAACCTTCTATTATTAACCCGAAAGGTATTTAAAATGACGGCGTCACTCGATCTATTACGATGGCACTGAAGGAGAAGAACTAGAAATTTTCAACAATAATTCACAAAGGAGTCAACTTTTTTACTGTATGCAGCAGTAAACAATCGATACGCCTCTACAAAGGTCCAATAATATAATTAGTTGCTAGAAGCTTGATAACAACTTCGTGTACAATAATATCGCCATTTAAAGTCTTTGTTTACTGCATTTCTCATTTCTGAATTAAGTCGACGTCGATATCTACTCTGTTTAAATGAAAGAAATCAATGGATTTAAACTAGTATTATATTAGCCAACGTGAATTTGCATACCAGGGCAATTAATGTTATATTATGCATTAAAATAAGGCAAAAGTTTAAAAAGTGATTAAAATGATTTACTCTAGTATGAGCAAAGCGCAAGGTAGTACTTACTAATTTTTAGCAAGTCAATACAAGACGGCATTTCGCTTACTGCGGGTTAGCAAACGTGTACTAACACTTTGAGAAGTTGTATTAGGTATCTCATAACTTATTAATTTGAAAACAATTAACTGCATGATTTCTAAAGTCAAAGCAGCAATGATTTTAAACTGAATAGAAGTGAGAAACGAGAGCAATAATTATCGAGATGTTGCACTTGAAATTCATACCTTACAGTGTCTATTAAACACAACTCCAAAGAGCTTAGACTTCGAGAAACCTTAGAACAATGCTTTCATTGAGCTAAAGGCATGCAGATGGATTTGGGCAAATACAGAATCCTGTAAATATTTTTCCATGCAATCTGCACTACTAAATAGACATCCGCTTATCCACGATTACATTTAAAAACTAAACAATATGCTTCACATTGGGTAAGACCAAACTTGACCGATGATGACCTCCTATACACCAGTAGCTTTAAAACTAAACTCCTATTGATGTGTACTTGTAATGTGACGGCAACTTGTCCCGGTCCAAATCAGCACTAGATCGGACCACGTTCTTAATCTACGGACCAAACCTTAACAGCGAACGCGACTATACTATTACGGTGCTAGGGAGGGCTCGAAACACCGACATAAACCTCTGTTGACGGTTCTGACGAAAATAATGCTGAGGGCCCGCGTTACATACGTTGGTTGGGGCGACATTGACTCAGGTCGCGTTAAAGGGTTGCTCAACTGGTGTCAGCTAGTTAGCTAGAACTGGTTGTTCGAGTTTATTTAACCGTACCAATGGTAGGAACAAGCCCCACTCTACATCCTCAGACGAGTTAAAGGTAGCAATCGTACCAGCTCCCAAATCTATAAGCTTTAAAAGTAATACTCTTACTGCTAATTTAGTATTTAAAATAAAACAAATAGCCGGTAAGATGTTTGACAGTATAATCAAATTAATTGCAAAATAAGAACGACATACATTTTACGACTAATATTTAGCGCAATTGTTCCGCATAGGAATAAATCAAAAAGTTGTACAACTAAATTTAGCTACACTTTTTCGCCAAATAGAGCTAGTTAAGATCAACAACCCAACAGATCGATCAAACGAGCGAGTATGGTGGAGACGCCACCATCCTGAATTGACTAAATTTCACTCTTACAAGGACCCTCGGTTGTTAATATCGAAAACTAAAGTTTATATTTCAGACTGGGCTTCCTTTTCTTCGTTGTAAGGAACTAAGAAGTTCCACCAAGAAGAGAGGATGTAGCACTGGGAAGGATTTGTGAATACTACAGGCTTCAACGCACGCCTAGTGATGCGTAAGAGAGAATTATCTCCTGATTCCTACACTCTAAAAATACGTGGTCTTACAGCACAGAGGTGGAGGTCTTTAATTCCTTCTTGGTGGTTATCTACGGGCCCGGATATACACACTCACGGCCGCGTAAATAACGTTGTTACCGCCCTTCGCTAGTCTGCCAGAACAAGCTTTGCTATTCTTCCACGCGCACTTATGAGCTTATGCTAAAACATTTGTCCAATCTTAAATCATTTCCACAATTAGCTTGATATAACTAATAGATTCATTGGTTATTTGCTGTCAAATTTTTCCTCATTTGACCTTGATTGCACACACGAAGACTATTTTTGAAAGCACATTGCCTCAGAAAAATATTAATATCTTTCTTGTTTATTAATAGTTTGAATAGTTCTCTTTTTAAAAAAAATGTAAAAATGTGTATCAAACATATGATGATGTACTTAGTCAAAAAGCCACTCAAGTTGTGCATTTTTTGGAAGTAAAAATTTTACTTACAAAAGACATTGTAACATACTGAAATATGATCCAATGTTTATAAAAGCATCATTTTTTAAATAGAAAAACGTTGACATTATTTCATAAACAAATTAGTATTTTGCTGAGTCAATGCGCTTTCAAATATGGATTGAGAACTCAAGGACACACGATATAAACTTGTTACACACAAAATTTTGGAAATATTACTAGTATTGGAGCTAAAATTTTCGTTAATCCAGTACTTCAAGTACGATAAATCAAAAACGTTTAATTTGCAGCCAAGAAAATGTCACAATTTGATAATATTTCGTATTAGATTAAATTGTAATATTGAAAGCATGTGCCGTGATTTTCTTTTTTTATAAATAAAATTCACTGTTGACTGACTGTAAAATTATTAGGTTCATTTAAGCAGTGAAAAGTTCTCATGAATTCGAAAAACGATAAACTTGACTGATTCACGTAATATAAAATATACATATGTACATATGTACATACTTAACATTTTTTTACGCACATAAATAATAACATTGATACCACCAGCTTTACTTCCGAATGAATTAGTTTTGCGCGTATAAACAAATTAACAATGCTGTATTTCTGTATCGCATTCCTCATAATTTCTTAACATTGCTGACAATACTAACGCATTTCCGAGCATTTCTCGCATTGCCGGCACATTACAGGGCATTTCTGGCATTACCTACCATTGTTGAAGAATTTTTGTGCATTTTCACATTGCTTAGTGCATTTCCGAACATTGCTGTCATATATGTACACCTATTGCCGGAGTAGTTACCCCCTCGCATAAAGTATTTTACCTCAAATTTGTTAGGGAACATTATAAATCATGAGGCCATTGAGACTTGAAAATTTCTGATATATCTAGGAAACACAATCTTGGCAGTTAGAAAGTATTGAGTTGACAGCCTAAAAAGGGATTTGCAGTTTCAAACAAATACTTATTTATTCAACATCTTTTAATACTATTTAATAATAGTAATACAGCAGTTCTAAATGTTCTAAATAATTCTTTATATTATTCTGCAAACAACTTCTACACATGTACTTAATATGGTTTCATTCGATGAGAATTTATTTACATTTTAAACGTTTTTAGTTTTGCAATAGGTAATAGTCCGATGGGGCGCTTAGTCAATTCACAGCCGACTTCGTCAATTTTCTGCAACACGATCAAGTATCAGTAAGCGAGAGCATTTTTCTGTAGGAAAAGCATACCTTTGTGGTTTTCGCCGGCGTATTTCACAAACTTTTCTCTAAGCTTGTAACAAGATTAGCAATTTACAAAACTCAATTTCTGATTTTTTAATTTAGTTTCATACATAAATTAATTTTTAGTCATTAATTCCACTTTCATTAATTATTTTAAAATAATTTTCGGTTTTAAGTTGAAATTCTGATTTTACTAATTACTATATAAATTTTCGTCTTTAAACCCAGATAATTATTATGTAAATTAATTTTAACTGATTGTATGGGTACCATCTAATTAAGCAACGCATTTTCAGATTATGCTTTAGTCATAAATAACGTTGTTCTGTTACAATCATTTTCAAATTTAAAGCACCCAATATTTTAGGAACTGAATGTCGACCAGTATAAAAACGTTATGAGGCACGCATTTGCTGTATGTAACATTAATGTAAAAATTCTAAACTTTAAAATGCTATTAGCTAATACGTATAAATATAATTAAGAACAAAAATGTTATAAATAAGTTTGAATTAGTGAACAAACATGTACTACGGTCGCAGTGCATTTTTATAAATTCAATAGATTGTTACCGTATTTTAGGTTTTAATTTTGGTGTCTTAAGCTAAACAAATATATCATGCAAATTAATTTGTCACTTTGAGATGTATAATTTAATTATTTATATCTGATTTAAGCCAATTTGTAAATAAAGACGACACTCCTTTAGCTCATCTTTGACGGTCCCGATTGGTGTAATGGTTAGCATGTCACCTCTACATCCAAGGGGTGCGAAGCGAATTTAAATCCAATAGAGGTTGGTAAGTTTTTCAGCGGTGAAAAATTTAAAAAATATACCTTTTTCTCGGATAAGGAAGTAAAATATTAACTCTCGTGTCAATGTGATGTTCGCCACTGGCGATAATATTCTAGTTGGTATGGCGAAACACTAACAATTATAGTTCAAATGGCCAAGAGAATTTCTACATCCCGAAGTCTCAGCTACACAAAAAAAAACAAAAAAAACAAACTCTTTTCGAAAAGCAGATTACGATTGACTATAAACTAGGGCGAATTTCCGCTAGAAGAATAAGAATACTTAGGAAGTTCAAACCGAAAACTTTTGACTCTTACTTTTGCGAATTAAATCACATAGAATTGCGTAGATTTAAAATCATCGAATATTGTTTATTTACAAAAATTAAATAAAGTTAAGAAAACATTAACCTGTTATACTGTCAAACATAAAATTCAGTATATCAATTCAAAGTTTGTACAAGTGCACGATGGCTTTTCTCTGTTGTCATTCTGACTATTACGGGGACGAGCATATATCCCTGTACAAATCCCCATGTGACAAACCATTGTCCCGTACCGCCCATAACCTTCTGCAAGATCTTGTTGGGTGACAGGACACACTTAACAATTACTGAAACACTGAGATCAACGCTAAAAAAGGGGATTTTAACGACATCTTGTCAACAAAACGAAACAAAGGCACAACCATATGCAAAAATACGTTGACCATTTTAAATTTATTAAAGTATGGTTTTGTGCAGAACTCCAACCCTGCACCATCATAGTAAACGTCTGCGCCATTTAGTGTAACATAACAATAATACCACTATATACGTATTGTACTTTGTCAGAATATTATAATTAAAAGCTTTATTGTAAAATAGACTTCAACAAATAAGGTTTTATGCTCTACCCGTTTTTATTTCATAAATATTTACAGAAATCTTTAAATAAATGTATGTGCGAGGTTTGTCCAGAAAATTCGTTTAGTGCGCGTCTCGGAATTAGAGTAAGGGCGTGACAGAGTGCCCTCCCCTTTCGTCACAACCTAACTGAGCTCCAGTAGACGTCAGGTCGGCTAGAGAGTGAGTCAGACAGTTTTGCTGCTTTTAATTTCTATACCTTTTGCAGACACCCATCGCCATGGAAATTTTCGATAGCGAGGAACAGCGCATCATCATCAAGTTTCTTACAAGATTTGGTAAGAATGGACCCCAAATATTTCAAGATTTGAAGACAGTTTATGGAGACACTGCTGTTAAACAACCAACAGTCTTTAAGCGGGTGAAACGATTTCATGAAGTTCGGGAGTTTTTGATCAAAAATTCAATAGCATTGATGGAGCACCCATCATATTCGCCCAACTTATGCGATTTGTTTTTGTTCCCTAAATGCAAGATGCTGGTTCGAGGAGGCATTTGGGTGCGGTGGAAACGATTAAAAAGGAAACAACGAGATTATTAAGGAGCATCACCGAAGATGAACTGAAGGGGTGTTATCATCAGTGGAAGAAACGTTGGCAGAAGTGGAGGAGAGGACACTGTTAAATTACCCAATTAATGACATAACAAAATGTTTATTTAATTTCTATACGAATTTTCTAGACAAACCTCGTATATAAATCACAGTCTTATAAATTAATAGAGTTAAAAGTACACAAAATTGATGCTATAAAAGCCGATTAATAACATAAATAATAAATGCTTAAAAATCACAAAATAAATATACAGGGCATCCTGGGTATGAGGCACATTACTTCAACAGAAGATAGATCTTGATATGCACAACAAAAACATGCCTAAATTGCATAGCTTTCGAAATACTTGCAATTCAAGTTTTCAGTCTGGTCCTGTTCGTAATTTGGTCTACTGCATTGAATAAGGAAATGGGTGGTTGAATGTACATATAAGATGTATTTGGTATGGAATTAACCGCTATAAATGGGTACAAATCAGTACACCGTCTCGGCGGCAATGCTTGCGGACGTGTCGATAAGTTGCTAGTTCAAAATTTGCGAAGTGTTGAATATGCTCGAATTGGTACGAGAGAGGTTAGTGTGCGAAAAATCAGTTGCCAAGCATCGCAAATACTCGGCATTCAAATCTATGTCGGCAAATAATTCGGCTGTATTTGTGCAAATAAAGTAAATTTTGAACACTTACTTTAACGATACGACTACATTCAGAGGTAAGCTAATGCATATTTTTTAAAACCGTCAAAAATATGTATTGTTTGATTAAAAACTCTGGTAAAAGTAATTTTTATGTGGACATTTGTAGTTGATTTCATTCTGTTTACGTTTATTACTTTCATAGTTACGACATAAGACACTATTTACTCCAGGTAAAATTTCACTATAAACCCTTTTTTGTATAACCAATTATTCAATATAGATCTGTAGTAATGTCCAAATTTCTCCCAATGGGTGTCACTGATTTCAAGTTAGGAATAGATTTATTCATCTCACCCATTTTATTTAAAAATATATTATCAATTAAAAGGAACACATTTATTTTTATTTTTCTACTAAAATACCACTGCTAGTTTCGCCGATTGGGCATTATCAGATGAATATAGTCTTAATTTGTATAAAAATTAATTAATTAATGAACTAAGTCTGTCTAAGTTCTACACTACCTTCGACAGACTTAATTTATTATTTAATTAATTTTTATACAAATTCAGACTATATTCATCTGACGATGCCTAATCGGCGAAACCAGTAGTGTTATCTTAATGGAAAGCTGAAAATAAATATGTAACTTTTAATTGATAATTTATTTTTAAATAAAATGGGGAGATGAGTAAATCTATTCTTTAGTTCTATTCAATATAGGTTTATAAGACAATACTATTATTTTAAAGATAATACTATCAATTGATTGCTATAATAACATTACACAGTTGTTTTCATTCATTATCAGTGAAGCAAACCGATTATAATACAGTAAAATCATGCGAAATAAATAAAAAGAGCATCCTGTGATGTAAATTCAACACATGATTCAACGTAGGTTATTACATCTCCAGATTTGTAATCAATTCTTACGCGAAAATTTGTAAAAGATCGTTTTCTAATTAGACTAAAATATTTTACAGAGTTATATTCACTATGTATGCACTTGTGTTAAATAATGACCTTATATCTTAGGGACCCTGTATACCGTACCACTTGTAAATTGGACTAAGATCGATTGACATGTTGTGCAATGGGTTGTCTACAATAAAAAAGTTATTTTAATTTAAACAATTCTATAAATAGTTTTGTAAGGTAAACTTGGTTCAAATTTAAGATATCAATCTAGTTTGGGTGGAGAGATGAAGCAGGAGTTACAACTCACTTTGTAGATAACATTTAGGCTAGATAAATTTTAAGAAGATTAAATTTCACTTGACAGAACCGTTATAATTTATGGAACATAGTTTACTAACAATGATAATGAGGTTAAGAATTGGTTTAAACTAAAATTAAAACAATTTAAGGCATTTATTAAAAATTTTAAATTTTTTGATAGGCAACCAAATATACACAGAATAGTAAATATGAGTAACTTTTACAATTTAATTATAAAGATACATTTTTGATAAGAAAAAATAAGTAAGTAAGAGTAGAGGCAGGTAAATTATTAAGTTACATGTAATTTAAACTTTATTCAGGTAGCTTTTAAAACCGTTAATTAAATTTTATTTTTTTTATATTTCTTTAAAAGCAAACTAAAAGGATTAAAGTTGAATTTTAAAAAGTGATACAAATTAGAATCATTTTAAATACAGTGTAGTACAAAAGTTAGACTTCTACATAAAGTTAATATGTTCTAAGAAGCATATAAAAATTATCTCATGAAACAAAAGTATGATAACAGTTTTAAATTCATTTACAGCCAAATTAAGACAAATCTTAAAATTTTGCCATGGTAGTTATGTAGGATTTGAATTTACACATCTTATAAAATCAAAAATGTACAATTTAGTGGGAATTTAAGTTAATCTTATTGTTTTTAAAAACAAATAACTTAGAAGGTTATTGATAGGTTTCAAAAGTTATAGAAAATTAGTATAAATTGGAAGGGTTGAATTCGTGTTAACTAAACGTGTAGGTGAGGAGAGATTGATATATTTTGATAATCATAAAGTGCAGTAACAAGTAACTTGTAGGAAATAAATACCGGAAGTAAGTTTCTAAAATTTAACAGCGGCGTTTAATTCGGTTGATATATTTGAGTAGTTATTAATTAATATAAGTTTGTAACTATTGGTTCAGTTGTGCCAATTCCACATAAATATTAAAATAACAATTTTTAGTGAGTGAAAAGTTATTAATTCAAAATTTACCCTCGGTTAGTGGGTGTCACATAAAAGAAAAGGATTAATTGAAGACTGGATTAAAATGTATCAAAGATACTCGGTGTATAAACCATTTTTATTAAGTGTCACATGTGATTTTGAATTAAATTAGATGACGGTTTCAGTGTAGTTTACATTATTTTCATCTCCAATAACCACACAAAAAGTAACGATTCTGGAGAGTGTAGATTATTAAATTTTTTTCTTCAAGTAACCTATTCTTTATGGTTGTAATCTACAGTTATTTAATTTGTGAATGGTTTACCGTAAATGGATTTACAAACTGCTTTATATTATGTGGAGTATGTTGGAGGAAAAAAATCCACAACCCTTACACCATTGGATTTTAAAGTTTAAATAGGTTAGATATCGTAATTTATTACCTAAAACAAATAAATAGTAACTTATCAGCCCGAGATAAACTGGAAGTAACAGCGGGAAGAATAACTCGTGCTTCTAGAAATTTTGTTTCTTTCAATAGTGACCAATTTTTCTTTGTTTCGTTATTAATACAATCGTTTAATGTTTTACTTGTGGTCCGTACACCGCAAACGGAAACCAATGATTTAATTAAAATTGGTTAACCACTATTTATTTACTTGAAATGTTTTTGATGATTGTTTTGTGTGTAATTATGCAAGAAGAAAATAATTAATTTGATTAAGTTATAAGTGAAAAATAGTTTGCAGTTGTAACGGGTTTTTCCGTCTTTTATGCATTTTTGGGCTTCTAATAATAATTTAGTTAATTTTAAATCATGTCACTCAACTTATAATTAGTATTTTTAGTTTAAATTGCGTGTTTTTTAAGAGACGCTTAGAAATTCTATCAAATTTTGGGTTTCATACGTTTAAATGTCCAGAATTTTATATTTAAGTGTAGCTTATTATCTTGTCGCGTAAAAGCGCTCGCAGCAGGGCTTTTGAATCTATCGGTGGATGGGGCCAGGCGTGTTTCATCACGCTCCAACTTTTCTCTCGCTGTTAAGGAAATTTGGGAATAAAACATTTATTTTTAGGACGAGTGATCATTGTTTGGACCTGTATACAGGGTTTGATGAATATTCTCCTTTTGGCGTTTTATTTATGGGGCTTAAAATACCCCGAATTCTAATGACCTGTGACGTGAAGCTGATAGGACTGCCGGAGACCACTAAATCCTGCACTGCTTCCGGAGGATTTCTACGCCTTGGTCAACACTTACAAGCTTCGTTTTTACTTTTTTAAACAATCGTCCTTCGCTGCAGCGACGTTCGTCGATGTTAGCAATATCTCGTGCATCTTTATTATCTTTCTTTTCCTTAATATTTGATTTTTATTGAATGTCATAATAATTAATAATTAAATTTTGAACACCTGTATTTATGCAAGTTTGCTTTCTTACTTTATAAAGTTATCTTAGTAGCGTATGAAAATAAATGCGATAACTCTTTGTACCCTACGTACGGTTTATTTAAACCACAATTCTCAAAATGTTTACCTAAAATTCAATTTGTTAAACGATATACTCAAGCTTTGCTAAACTTTAATCTATCAGACGGAAATATTTGTTAGATGTGTTGCAGGAGTAGCAGAATAGAATAAAACCTTTTATTTATGAATTACTATGACTCGTCCTGTTTTCTCTCAGATCGTACTTTTGATTGTATTCTCATTATTTATTATAATCTTCCGCGAAGCTTCAGATACAGGCAGTGGCTTTATTGAGCTAAGTTTTACGTTCAACGATATCGGCATCTTAACATCAAATCAATTTGCAACGCTTTCGGTTTTGTGCGCCCAGATTTATGCAAAAGTGTTCAATTACAAAAATGTGGAGTCCATTTTTCTTTAGGCATTCTAAATATCTATAGCGTGGACCTCGCTCCGACTTCGGATTTGTCGGTACTCGTCAGTGCCGATTTTGCCTTTCTTCTGCGATAAGAAAAGCGAAGCTTGCGCGCAACAATTTCGTCAACTAATTGGGGTTACTAGACCGCTTCTTGTATAACTACATTTCACCCCCTAGCCTCCGCGACGTTAGGGTCAGCAGGTTGCTACTTTATTTTGCCTCGAGACGGAATCCTTTCAGTAAAGGACAGTCGCACTGTTACAGCCTTCTTATATGGGGCAAAGTATTCAGAAATAAGTTTTAATTGAAGCCGGGGTGTATTCATGACTATTAAAAAATTATTGTATTTAAAACTATTTATTTTCTAGTAAGTACAAAACTGTAACGTAATTAGTAGTAATTCACACCTAAGTTACAAAGGCTTATTTGTATTCAAGTTTAATTGATCGTTTTGGGGTTACTTATTATGCTACAGAAATGCAAATAGCTAACAAAACTTACAACATTTACTAATTAAGATTATTTATTTTATAGGAATTATTAGTTTTATTACAAAGATGTAATAAAAAATAAATTGAGCTGTTATTTAATAGAATATCAACTGAGGAATTTTTATCTTCTTTAATTTTAATTAAAAATCAAGTTTATTGGAATTCGTTAGTTATCTCTTTAACTGTTGTTTGTGTTTAAACAATTGATCTGAAATGTTTACAAATTTAACCAGTACATTCTATACAATTTTAGTTAACTTCGATAAAATCTTGACCATTGCTATTTAATAGCTTCACGCCACAATTAAAATCAAGATAACGATCTTGAACAAAAGGTTATTTATGTTAATTATGTAAACTATATAGTGTTTGGCGAAATAAAAAATTAAAAAAGGGTAAAACTAGAAGTAGTCTGTGAACTCGCCATAGGAGTGAAGATATCCCTTCACTTTTAAGTAAAGAAAGCTTTTTGATTTTGAAATATGATAATAGTTGTTCCACCAAATAATTTTGGTAGTAGTGCTCCATTACCAAAAATACCAGTTAAGGCATTAACAGCAATTAGCAGCTAAACATCATCGCAATATATATATATATATATATAGTGTATCCGTTTATAAATGTCCTCTAAAGGATTAACTATTGAAATTTTAACACTCGAGTAGGGTAAATATAGATAATATGGGAAAAGTAGCTTT
>JAHWXV010127651.1:0-14148 GCA_024586415.1 Phrixothrix hirtus | reverse complement strand
GTGTTTAAACAAACTTGGCAATTATGTCGAAAAATAGAGTGAAGTATGTACTTTCTGAAAATAAATTTACTTTTTTGAAATAACCTTTTGTTGTGTACCTATGTTCAAACGGACCTTACTTAAAAAACACGCCTCGTATATATAAGCTACAATAATGAGTCATTCATCATTGCATCATTTACTTGCGTTTTAAGAAACCTCCTACACTATGGTCCTAAACATTCTATAAAGTTCTTTAAAATTATTGTTGTTTTAGTTTTGTTACAATATATACGAGGATGCTTTGAGAACTTCGCGAAACGAAGCCGAGAGAGCAGTATTTGTTCGAATAAAATATACGCAATAGTTGACACCAAGTATCATGCGCACAAATATCAAATATGGTATTGTTTTGCCTAGTAGTATCAATTTGGCGTTGCTTTGAATAAATCTAGTTGTGCAAGTGTTGAAAAATGAATAAAACAGAAACGCGCGTTGTTACCAAATAGTCTGGGAAAAAAAGGTTGGAGGGCAATAGAAATTTATAAAGATATGGCGGATACTTTAGGAGACTCTGTTCCATCATTTACGACTGTGCATAAGTGGGTGGCGAAATTTAAACATCGTTGTGAAAGCCTAGAGGATAACCCACGCAGTGGACGGCCAAAAACTGCTATAACGCCAAATATAGTCGAATAAGTTCACAATAAGGTGATTCTAGACTATCGAATCCGAAATTACGAAGGATATACGTGTCTCAGATAAAAGGATATTTCATATCCTAACTGTGATATTAGGGATGAAAAAGCTTTTTGCAAAATGGGTGCCGCGCATATTGACAATCGATCAAAATCTTCAGAGAATGTGTAAATGGTTTTAACTAAAATAAAACTGACTTCGTCCGACGATTTCTTAAAACTGATGAAGCTTTGGTCAACTATTATACCCCTGAAACCAAGAAACAATAAACCGTGAATATTACGCTAAACTTCTAGATCAATTGGATAAAAAATGCATGAAAAATACTTGGCTTGCCTAAGAAAACTATTATATTCTACCAGGACAATGCAAGTCCGCATACAAATCTGGTAGCAATGGGAAAATTGAATGGGCTAAAGCAACATCCACCTTATTCGCCTGATTTGACTCCGCACGGCTTCTATCTATAAATCATCCTCGGGTGCAAATATTTTCCACAGACCACTAAGTAAAAGAAGTTGCCACGACTGTTCTAGAGAACTTGAAAGATCGTACTTTTGTGATGGCATGATGGCTTTAGAACACCGTTGGGTAAAGTGCATTCAACTTAAAGGAGATTATGTGGAAAAATAAACCATATTTCAAAAACAAATTTTCTCATTTTCACTTCATTTCGCGAAGTTTTCAAAGCACCCTCGTATTAATTTCAATGGAAATCTTTATGCAGGATAGAGTGCAAATAAAGATAACAGTTAAAGATCTCATATAAGTCGCCTGTATTTAGATGAGAATGTAATGAATAAAAAACCAAAATGGAATGAGAAAAAATAAAATGTATTTTAAAAGCTATAATGTTTCTGAGCAACACATTTCTAAATATCGTTTATTTGCATATTATCTCCACGTAGATACCTACAGGGAGACCGTTGTTGCCGTCAACGCGCACAACTACATAATGCGGCATAATCTAACTTGAGCCCCAAATGCTGTAAGAATGACACAAGAAAGATATAAGAGTTAGGCTATTTCCTGGAATTGGTTCTATATATAATTATAATAAAGCCATTCGTTGATGTTCAATTCTTGACCGAAATTATGCTTTTGATATGTATTCTACATATTATATAAATATCTTCTAAGGACATCTACACTGATTGCTTGGTTTACATTCCGGTTAGATAATTGGCAGCTGAATTTTAGTATCAAATGAAATTCAATATTCCACTAAATATTACATTTTCAGCATTGATGTTTTAGGAAACTGCAGTTTACAACATTAAGTACTTCTATAGCTATCTTAACTTTATACTGTGTTCTAAAGTTAATATTATTGAGTTATAGTTGAGATTGCTCACTATTAGCAGTATTTTACAACTTAATCATTTAATACAGACGAAGTGTAGTGCATATAAACTCAGACCCCCATTATTATAATAAAAGCTAAACCTTGGTTGCACTAAAATTTTGGTTAATTAAACTATGTAATATGCAATTTTGATCTAAATGTTAAATAAGCGAATACATCAGTATACAATTTTGAATATTTGTATAAATCCACAAAAGCTGTTATTCATATCGTGACATGGTAAGAAAATGTTCAAAGGCCTATAAAGAACCTAAATTATCCCACAGTGCGTATGGCCATAAAAATAAAATGATCAATGCATATTTTAGAAAACTTGGAATTATAAAATTACAATACAAATATTATAAATAAACATGTAAGTATATTGCATGTATGAAAAAAATTTAATTAACTAAGAGCAGCAAAATACTGCGTATAAACTGAAATTCTTAAAACTATTTTTAAATGTTTGTCACATAAATTTATAACTAAATATCCGCAACAATATCGATAAGGAAAACTTATTTTTACGGCATTCTTTAGCATCATACACAAGGGTATAATAAATATAGAATAAATGCATATATGGGTATGTATTTTCACAGCCAAACAAGAGTTTATAGCATAATTTAGGTCATACTGGAAAAATAAAGGAAGAAATTTTTGCGCATTTCTTGCCAAATTGTTTTATTTTATTTTCTCAAGTTTTTGCGAACATTCTTCGATAATATACAGTAAATAATTTATTTCTAAATATTGCTGTATTATTGGGTTTGTATACTTTTAAAGTACTTAATATCGATTATCTGTATAGCAGTTCTTATATACGAACAAAACCTTGGATTTCATATGTAGAACGTTTTTCTTAAAAGATATACATATATTATGAAGCAATGTTTTGCATTGCTGTTCATATATGTTCTTTAAGGATTCTACTTATAATCATGTATATCTACCCAACATAAAAATTTCAATTATCCTCAATAGGTCAAAAGAAAGTCGGAAGTTATGCAAAAATAGCGTAAGCCTATTTACTTTCGAAAGTATTCATCGGTGCATCATAAACATCTATTCAAGTTGGCAGGATGGTAATGGATATGCCTTAGCCGCCATTTTTGCGAAAAGTTTAAACGTAAATGTTTCTATACGATAAAAATGATAACAACTTCTTTTACCAATAAATTCTCTATAAAAGTGTACTCAATTTCTTACAACTAAACGCTTTTACGTTGTTAAAAAATAAAGAAAAACATTTCTTTTAATTTTTTCAACGAGCATTTGCTATAAAGATAATAAATTCAGTATTTAATACTACGATTGTACAAATCTGCAGTACACCGAATAAAGCGATTTTACCTTTAGAGTACTAACAAATCTAATAATTTATCATAGGTTAATCTTTATATAATTAATTAAGCATAAAGTATGGAACCGTAAGCTTAATTATTGTATTAAATAGTTTTTTGTAGAACAATAGCTTACGTGGTACAACGTGCTAAATGTTATAAAAACATTGTTTTTTCAAAGTATCGCTAAAACTACTAATTCTAAGCTCCAATATGTTATAATTCACTTTGTTTAGTACTAAATCTCTTATAAACTGCATCCCAAACACTTTGTGTAAGACCAATAGTTTGTAGGGTACACCCCATCAATGCCCTAAATGGTTTATAAAAAAAATGATTAAATAATGGAAAGTAACAACTTTATAAGTAGAGGGTCAAAATAAAATTTCTAAACTAGTCTAAACGTATTTTTGATTTGTGGGACCATCTTCAGACTTAAGACTAACTTAAATGAAAAATAATTAAATACTGATTATGTAATTACATTAAATCTGCTTCTATTAATGGCTTAGTTATAATTGAAAGTTGTCAATAAATTGGCACGTTAAAGTTTGACAAATAAGTGTACTGCCTTTACTAGAAAGATCACGCTTCGCAAAAATAAAAGAAAAATGTCCGGCCGTCCCTAGTGCCGCGGAGGGTAGGGAGTGGGGTGTAGTTACTGATAAAAAGAAGATGGTCGAAATAACCATCGAACACAATATCGTGATTGGCAGGTGCAAGTTTCGCTCCCAGTGTCGCTGGAGGAAATCCTGGACTCAGTGCACAGGAAACAACCTGAAATATCTAGAGAAAGAAAAGAAATTGGGCGCCACACACTTGTAATTGAATAACGCTAGTGTCAATCCCGACGCACAAGAGTGAAAACGTAGTAGATCAAATCGGCGATAAAAGTTGGGCTTAAAATTACTCGTAGATCTTCTGCTTCACACACCTAAGGTTATGCAGAAAAGCATTGGCAAAAATATTTATAAATAAGCTGGAAGAAAAATTAATTACGGTACAACAGTACATAAATGGAAAGAAAAATCAAAGTAAGGATAAGATCAGTTTATTATCGTACCGGAAAGCAACAGTGAACATCAAGCAAACGTATAGTTTATAAAAATCTTTTAATTGAACATAACAGTAAAAATTCAACGAAATTTTGAGGACTGCCTGCATGAGTAAAATGACTAGTAAGGTATACAAGTAATAGAGAAATGTTGAGAACCTCAAGCTAAATTATCACATGTGTGATGCAAAGTTACAGTATCAAGCCTCGTTATCGC
Source organism: Phrixothrix hirtus (assembly GCA_024586415.1). Lineage (NCBI taxonomy): Eukaryota > Metazoa > Arthropoda > Insecta > Coleoptera > Phengodidae > Phrixothrix > Phrixothrix hirtus. Next base: position 9,508 of record JAHWXV010127651.1, on the reverse strand, counting down.
GCACATGTTCAAACGGCCAAAGAAAAACTTAAAATATGGAATTGGAATAACAAGATTTGAAACGGATAAATTCTAGGTTCCCGTGAACTTGATTGTCCTAATTTGAATTAATAGTAAAACATCTATTTGAGATCACAGAATCTAAAAAAGGAACTAACAATTAAATTAATTAAATTATTGGTCGTACGTCACTGCAGTGAAAAGCGGCTTTGATTTTAAATAAAACATAAATAGATGTTTAAAATTTGTACACGATTAATCAAATTTAGTTTATCCAAGAACGCCTTTATATAAATCATAACATATAAAAATATATTCAAAGCAGTAAGTGAAAGTATCAAAGTAAGTTAACGTTAAGGGGGTTGTGACGCGACGCTCCGGGGAACTTGATGCCGCACTCGGGCTATGCATTCAGCGTCGAGCGCAAATAACTAATCGTTGCATTTAAAAACGGATTTTACTATTAGAAAACAATCATTAATTTCTGTTTCAAAATTATTAGCAGAATATTTACAAACAAAGTTAAATAATTATAATGGTTAATTATACCTAATTTTACTGTATCGCAAAATAATAAACTGTGGTAAATAAATACTGGAACGCAAAGAAGCAATTCGCAGGTCTCGAAACGTAACGAACTCATGCCATCTTCGGCTTATGCCAGTAGAAAAGTTAAGATAAACTGACCTGGATAGTAGAAGTTTTCAGAGAAAGAAAAAAAACGGATTCTATCCTTGATATCTTGAAATCATCGCCTCGAGGTTTCGGAACGGGTATTTTTCGCAAAATCGTGGGTCGCCGTAGCAGGGCTGTGAAGAAGCAGAACAAAGGGGTGGCTCTAGTATGGAGAGACAGCAGGTAGACCACGGCGAAAAGATACCCTCTGAAGCGGAACCTCGGCTCATCCAGAAGCAATCGGCATTACAATCATACCGGCGAATTACCAAACTCAAGGGGCGGTTCAAATCCCATACTTAAAATACTAGAAAATAAAGAAAGAGAAATCGATCAACTAAGCTTGCACATAACTAAGGGATGCCTACTCTTTGATTTGCTTGCTATTTCTCGGTAGATAAGCTTACCGGTTAAATTCATTTAGATGGGACGAAACTGCTGCGTGGCAAATTATCAGGTTGTTTATGTAGAGCATATCCCTACTATTTCGAAATTTGTACCGCTAGTCAAATAGAGCACGAAAATAAATGTCTTTAAACCTTTTCAAATGGATTTATGACTTTTCTTTAGATTAATATTTGTTTCGGTCCTGTTTGTAGGTCGCCTTTAGATTTTAAAACTAATTAATAAGAAAAGTAAATAAATAAGATTCATTATGTAATTAAATTGATTTTACTCTGTGGATAAATTTGGATCTTATGGGATGCATTAATAAGAGATTTAGTACTAAACAAAGCGAGTTATAAAATTTACCAATTTTAAAAACCTCTTGCTTATTAAATTAAATTACAGTTTTTTACCGAAATATGTAAGATACTGTAGTTTTAATCAAGGATTTTGTCTAAAATATAAATTTCAATTTCAATATACATCGTTCCGATTTGATATTATAATTCAGGGGTTGTTCGTCACTTGTCCTTGTTCGTGGTTGAGTAACTAATAATTTATTTATAGCAGTCGCGAGCGACCGCTTCAATCAATTTCATTCAAGTGAAGAACAACCACATTTCTTCATTTATCACTTACACTTATTATTTTGTAAGCTCTGATTTATTTTTATATTTTGTTGTCAGTCAAATTACATTAATGCTATATTTTAATAAACCAAAGTCAAACTTGCTTTAATATTAAAAACTTTAAAATAAAAAAAAACAGTTGAAATACACACAATTAAATTTCAAGCAGTATAAAATAAATAAAGGCAATGTACTAATACTATATTAATGGTAATACTTATTCTAATATTGAAATAGAAATTACTTGTGAAGTTTTATTCACTAATGACTATTTAAATGTAGGTCAAGTTTAACTATGCTTATGTTGTTAAGCAAAGAGTTTCCATTCAAAGTCCTACATTCGAAATAATATTCGCAAACAATAGACATTGTATTTATGTCAAGGTGACACGTTTAATTACTAAACTAATAACTTTAAAATTATTTGTAGATAAAAGCGACTTTAAAGGTTTTAAAATTTATCTTGTTCGTAGTTTTAATTACTTTCAAGACTTTGATTATTTAAGTTGCTCTTTCAATATTTGGTTTTAATATCAACCGGTTTTTGAAATTCAGTTTAGGAATTAAGTCTTCCTCAGATATATTATTGTATCATTAGCGATTGTTATTCAACTGTTGAACTTCAAGGCAGCGAATTTTTCCGTGATAACTCGTAACAGATATTTATTGCTATCTTCGTTATTGGAATGAACGTTATAGTCAAGCATTACCTTTGGCGTTGTTGAATCAGAGATGCTGGATCACTAAACACTTTGCACTTTGGTGACTTAACTAGCATAGCTTGTAGTAATTAAGTATTTGCCTAATTTTCAGGAACAGACCCCTTTTCAGCTCTGCAGCCCATTTTATTCATTTTACACATAATAGGGATTCTCACAACCCGCTTTGAAGTTGAAATAATCGCCTTTACGTGTTTTGAACTTTCGTCTTGTGGTTTCTATCAGTTTTGGTTGTTATTTTTATGAATCCCATAAAGTTTCACTTTTTAAAGACATTATCCTTTTTTCCACCCAGTAAGTATTAGGTTTTACCTATATTGTTTGTGGATCTTATCTAACCATTGTTGTGTTGCTATGAATAGGTTCATTTATTCTAAAACAAACTTATTTAGAAATTCCTTGGGAAAACACAATTGAAATGATGACATATTTAGGTTGTTTTTCATCTTTCAAGCATTTTAATTTAAATTAATTTTATTTTAAATTAATTGAATTAAGGTTTTTGAGCAGGTTATTGTCATTTCCACAACATCCGTATAACATTTTCAAGCATATTCAAAACAAAATTAGCAGAAACAGGTACATGATATTTTATCTGTAAGTTTAAATTGGGGAGGTGCGGTCGTTGCCATAGCATCCCTTACAATATTTTGAAATATCTTCAGAGCTGAATGAGTACATAAACATTAACAAATTCGTATAGTTTCGTTCTACTATTCTAGTTACACGGTGCTAAAACGTTTCTTCAAATCCTTCAAAAATGGTTTAATGCAGTGCACAAGAGAACGCACAACTTTATTTTGGCATTCAAGTTGAGAAGCGACATCGTAACTTTACTCCTTCAGCAAACTAATAGAATTTTTTAAATATCTTCATAACCAAACGAGCACAAACGAACCGGTTTGCTGCATAAACACAAATGGATACATGGTCCTTTATTTTTAAATTCTAATTGGGTGAGGGGGCACTATCGTTTCCATGGAACCTCGCACAATTTTTTGTAATACCTATAGAACTAAGTGAACACAAACTCAGTCGTCTGGTGCACAACAAGCACAAACCGATACGTGGTGTTTTATCGCTAAGTTTAACTTGAGGGGTACTGTCGTTTCCATAGTACCTCCTACAATTTTTTGAAGTATCTTCAGAACTAAAAGGCCACAAACGAAATGATTTTCGGTATAATTAAACACAAATGAAGCACAAATGGATACATCGAACTTTATTTTTAAATTAAAACTGTGTGGGTACTGTCGTTTTCACAACAGCCCCACAATTTTTTGAAATACCTGTAGAACTAAATGAGCACAAACGAAGTCATTTCGTGCACAAACAGGCACGATCGAACCACAATCAAATGGAGTTTGTGGTTACTTGAAATTAAATTTGGTGAGTACTAGAGAAATGGACCTGGTGTAATATAAGCAAAGAAAAATTATATTTAAATACGGCATACTAAAATTGAAGAGCACCTTAAAAACAAAGTTATTTATAATAGAAAAGAGCAATTTTGTGCATTACAATTTATTTTGCATTAAATTACAAGGTGCAAATAATATAAATTGGGCTTGAGAATTTTTTGTATTTCATCCTCAAGTTTACAATACGCCTAACTTACCTTATTAAAACATATAGATGCAATTTAAACATCGATTAAAAGCCACTAAGATAATATACGCGATTAAACTGGCGAACAAAACCATAATAGATGAGGTATCTCATGACATCCTCTTATATATTCAAATCTATAAAATTTATTCTACAATTTGCAAAAGTTCAATTGCATTTCTCTACGCATAAAAACAACACTTAACACGAGTTAAATACCATTTTACAACAACGTATCTTTTGGGGTCCATAAGCAAGTGGAGGGTCATAAAATGTTAATAAGAACAGTAATTCCTTAAACCTTAGTTATTTACCTTATTATTTATTTGGTTTTGAAGCGGTATTTTGAAACCTTATAATTCATTTTTGGCCAAATTTCCAGAGCTCTAGCCTGGTATGCAATGGAAAGTCAGCGTGTATGACATTATATTAGAAGTGAAAAATATTCAATGTGAAAATATGATTCAAAATTAATTTTTTATTCATTTATTTATAATGAAGGATCGAAAACAGAGTAAATAATATGTATTTATAGTCCTTCATTAGCTCGGTTGTAGAGCGTTGGCGCGTAAAGCCAAAGAACCTGGCATCGACTTCCAGCTGAGAAACAAATTTTTCAAAATTTATGTTTCTATAAAATATTTAATGTTAATAAAGTTTGGAACGACTTTAAGTTTTATACGTTGACGAATACCAAATGGTTGCGTGGTATCTTATTTCAATGATAATGCAGTTCATAATTTGAAATATTTCGAACATTATCTATTAGTCTTGATGGCATCTGTTTCATCAGTTGTAACAATGTATAGGGTGTCTGAGGTATAAAAAGCATTACTTTAACAGCAGATATCTTAATATACCCAACAAAAAACGCTTATAAACTATATCTAAATTGCATAGTTTTCGAAATATTTGCAATTCTAGTTTTCGGACCGTTTCTACTTTTTACCTTGGGCTATTGTATTGAACAAGAAATTGCTGGTTGGCTGTACATCTTTAGCCTCTGGCCGAAGCACACCGAACACATACGATTTCAGAGTACCATTGATATATAATCATCAGTCCATGGTTATAAATACCCGATACGTTAATTACAGCTTAAAATAAAAAAGTTTTATTTTTATCTTTAAAATTTCCGGTGGTCTGTGAAGTCTATAATTTTGTATTTTCTTTAAAATAACAATAAGGTTAGATATGATTTTCAATATGCATACATTTGTATTATTGAATTTAAAAGCATTTTTTAACCCTTTAAAGAGGACCGTGACGTTTTCGTTACATTTCACATGAATTGGTTTTATGAACTAATTTTAATCCAAATTTAGATTATTTTTGCCAAAGGGGTACTTTCACTTTTACAAAACCGCTTTAACACGGCGATAAATAGTTTTTAATAAATATCTTCATATATTAATGTATACAATTACTTGTGTTGTGTATAATATAAATCTTGTGAAAACAATTAACAATCTAAATGATAAATAATGTTAAAATCATACCTAATTTGCATGCAGTATAAAATATCTACATATAAACTATCGTGGATCAAAATTATGTAAATTTTACATATTTATCAAATACGTTTTATAACCATGATAGATATAAACGTGAAAATTTACAAAAACATTTTTTTTATTTAGATAAAAAGTATTAGAGAATTACATTAATAAAAGTCTGGGGTACACGTGCTTCTTATATCAAGCACACCCTGTATTTGGTATTAACATAATTAATGTTTAATTTATAAAGCCTTTCAACGACATTAAATGGATTACAATTTTATTTAGTGTTAAAGAGGTGAAATAGAAAGTTACTTACAGCTTGTACACTGAAATTGATATAAGCTGATCGCGTTCTAATTCATTTCCCAGCTAATTGACATTTGTTTGCATATCTTGTTGGAAGATATATTTCTTTCAAGTGCCCCTTGATTACTATCTTTTGCCAATTAACGCCCCTTGTATATAAGTACGAATTTAAGGTGCAAGGTTTTATCACCTATATACGTAGAAAATCAGCAACCTAACTTCAATTATAGCAGCTATTCAATCTAAAATCTTGTTAGCAACAGTGTTTCGAATTAAATAGGAAGTTTAATTGTGATATTCCCTTCGTACGAGTAAAGTACGTTGATACCGTCGCTTATGATTACTTTTGACGTGACAAGTTCTTCTTCATATTCTCTAATACTGTGCCACGTTAAAGTTGGCCAAACAGCGCGTAAAATCTTTACTACAAGGTTCACGCTTCACAGCAAGAACAAAAGGAAAATCTCCTGCCAGCCCTAGTGCCGCGGAGGCTAGGGAGTGGGGGATAGTTACTTATAAAAGGAAGATGGTCGAGACAACCATCGAACACAATATCGTGGTTGGCAGGTGCAAGTTCCGCTCCCAGTGTCGCTGAAAGAAATCCTGGACTCGGTGCTGACGAGCGCCGGGCGGTCCCGAAACTGGTGCGAGCTCGCACAGAAAACAACTTGAAATATCTAGAGAAAGAAAAGGAATTGGGCGCCACGCACTTGTAATTGGAAAACGCTAGCGTTAATCTCGACGCAGAAGGGTGAAAACGTCGTAGATTAAATCGGCGATAAAAGTTGGAGCTAAAATTACTCGAATGTATTCTGCTTCACACACTTAAGGTTACGCAGAAAAGCATTAACAAAAATATTTATCAATGAGCTCAAAGATAAATTAATTGCGGTATAACAGTGCATAAATGAAAAGTAAGGATAAGATCCAGTTTATTTTCGTTCCGAGAAATGACAGTGAACATCTAGCAACGTATAGTTTATAAAAATCTTTTAATTGAGCAGAAGAGTAAAAATGACTAGTAAGGTATACAATTAAATATAAAAATGTTGATGACCTCAAGCTAAAATGACACATTTGCGCTGCAAAGTTCTAGTGCGGAGCCTCGTTATCTCACAGATATTCACGGTCAAAGCAAAACTTTTAGTACAGATTTGAAAAAGGAGAAAATATTAGGTGTTCGTGAACTTAATTATTCTAATTTGAATTGAATGCAAAACGTCTATTTGCAATCAAATAATCTACAAAAAAAAGGAATTGGCAAATAAATCAATTACATTGGCGGTCTTCACTGCAGTGATGAAGGCTTTGATTTTAAAATAAACATAAATAAATTTTTAAAATTCGTACGCAATTAATTAAATTTAGTTCATCCAAGAACGCCTTTACATAGATCGTAACATAAAAATATATTCAAAGCAATAAGTAAAAGTATTAAAGTACGTTAATGTTGGGAGGCCTTATAAGCATAAATGCGGCTCGCCGCCGCGCTCGGGCAGTAATTTAGAGCCGAGCGCCAATACCTAATCGTTGCATTAATGAACGAATTTCACTATTATAAAGCAATTATTAATTTCTGTTTCAAAATTATCAGCAGAAAATTTACAGACAAAATTAAATAACTATAATGATTAATTAGAATTAAGTACAAAATAATAAACTGTAGCAAATAAATGTTCGGAACGCGAGTAAGCAATTCGCAGGTGCCAAATCGTAATGAGTTTACGCCATCTTCGGCGAGTGCCAGTAGAAAAGTTAATGTAAATTGACCTGAAGATCATCGCCTCGAAGTTACCGAACGGGCGTCTTTCGCAAGACCGTGAGTCGCCGTACTAGGTCCGTGCAGAATCGGAATAAAGGAGCGGCTCCAGTATGGAGAGATAGCAGGTAGACCATGGCGAATGAAAACCCTCTAAAGCGGAGCTTCGGGCTTATACAGAAGCAATCAGCGTTACCAGCATGCCGTCGTATTCTCAAATTCGACGGGCATTTTGAAATCCATAGTTAAAACACTAGAAAATAAATAAACAGAAATTGCTCAATCAACCTTGCACGTAGCCGAGGGGGTGCCTACTCACCCTAAAAATATAGGTGTTTTATCCCAAGGAAAGAGAATCAACCACATAGGTCGCCGTAATTAACGCAATGGAACCAACCACGAGTGTCTTCCACCAATAACTAACACACAATGCTCTTCGGCTCGCGAAGGTATCGGATAACACTCCACGAATGCAAATAAATAAAGACCGAGTTAGCCAACTCAATGCGCACCTGATAACTAACGGCGCGAAAATAGGTGAAAATAGATGCAAATTGGAAAATCGGTCGGTCTTGAAAAAAAGACTGTTAAATTTGCAATTTAGATAGGTGTGGCGGGGGATCCATTTCTTGAAGCTCCAATCCATTATAGTAATCTTCGAAAACTTTGCGTGTAAGCTCGTTATGCTGTCATCTCAAGATGCTTATGCAGAATTCGAAATACCACGGTTTGTGGAAGCTTCGCCATGCTGCCTACCATGTCAGAGAATACCTCTTACTTTGTTTTACTCGGTAACCGCTTCCGTAAACCTACGTGTTCAATAGAACGCACCTTAAGCAAAATTGATTTGATCGTCTTTTACGGTGGAACAGGAAGTAGTATCAAACGGCTAATTAATCTATATTGTACTATTTCCTTCTTTTGTCGAGAATGCAACCTTTGAGGATCAAATTTTAAGAAGAACTATACTGGACATAGAGTCGGGCGTTGCCGGAATGAGGCTTATCAAACCATATTTCAATATATTCATGTCGGATCTTTTTGAAACTTAATACTATAGTAGTAAGCGGTACTAAAAAGACAATACCATCAAATATTTACTGAAATAAGCATCAGTTCTCAACAACTTCCTATTGTTATACGGAGTCACTCTGCGTTATCACTAATGTATAGAGCAGTGTATTCTACCACAACTTGTTAAATTAAAAGAAACATTTAATAGCGACGATTTATAGGCTAAAAGGCAATAATTTCGAAAAAAGGGTAAAAATTAAAGAATTTAGGGTTAAATAGATTATTGTCAAAACCCAAATCAAAATACGAAATAACTTTCGGTGCTTTCCAAACCTAAAGATCACTTTATATTAGACTATTTATTTAAAAAGAAATTGAACGAGAGATTACCAAACTAAAGTTTATCTAAAGTATTGTTCAATTATTGGGAAAACATAGTTACATTTGACACCAGAGAATTTTTGAAGTTGTTTTACCAAAAGAAAGAATTATTGCTAAAAGACTTCTAGTTTTGACAGTTGCTAAATTTACCTTATTAGTAATGGGAATTATTAAAGTATACGAACATTTTCAAAGTTGGTGTAACTGAATTTTTTACAGTAAATTGCATTTAAGGTTGTATAGTCACTTAATGCAATTGACCAAAACATCGAATAATGTATTGAGCAATTTATTGACTAATAAATTGTATAATCTAAAGAGGACCTAAGCATTTTGTGAATGGGGTAAATAATGGTTTAGCCATGATTTTTAAATTAATAAAGTTTAGCTGAAAGTTTGTGTTTTATAAAGCATGCAGAGCCAATTTGGTAAAATCTGAATAAATTTGTGGCATAAAGAACGGCAAACTTACATAATATATATATATATATATATATATATATATATATATATATATATATATAAAAG
>JAHWXV010127631.1:0-11585 GCA_024586415.1 Phrixothrix hirtus | reverse complement strand
AATTTGTGAAAAATATGCATTTCATTATAAAATTTACAAAATATGCAAAAAATGCATATATATGCACTTTGCATATATTCCGCCCCCTAATTATTACCAAGTTTAAATTACATTATTTCTTTATGGATAATTAATTAAACACATTTATTACATTGTTTCTTTGTATAAACAATTAACTGTAACAGCAAAAATAAGTCAGAACCTTATTTGATAATAAAATTCCTTGTATATTTTATCTATTACCTAATTTTCAAGTTTTTATGAACATATTACTTTGTATATGTATTTTTCAGCATGCTGCATATTGGCCTTCCTTCTTCGAATAACGGAGTCTGGAGCAAATTCCACATGCAGTTCAAATTGATATCAGTTGGTATAGTTACAAGGAAATCAATAAATTGAAGCATTGACTACGTATTTATTTTGATGTTTTTTAAGTCTTTTGGTATAAAATGTAATTATGAACCAAGATTCATTTAGTTCTCTTAAACTTTGTTATCAATTTATATTCTTCTTTAAATAATTGCTTGTTATTGTTAAATTCTGATCACAACCTGTTTGTTTTCTTTCAATTGTGCATATTTATATTATCTCCAGAAACAAATAGTATCCGATGGTCACTATTTCACTATATAATTCTTTTTTGGTACCCTAAACTATAAACTGTTGTATACTATTTAAATGCAGATTTAACGCACCCTCCTGCAGCCTTCAAGCTAGCTAACGTATCTTATACCCCGTTATAAGAACGGTGTAATAGGCGACAAACGTTAATAAGTACATAAACAGCCGTAAAAATATTATCAAGTTATTCAACATGAATAGTTTATTAAATGGATTATTGGATACTATAATATTTAACTTTAAATGTTGTATAGGTATTACATACATTCTAACTTCTGTGACGTATTACTTCTGTAAATTTAGGCATTTAATTAATGTAAATGTAAATGTAAAACAATGCCTAAAACAGGCTTCACCTTAGTGGGGTATTCTCAATTAGGACTTAATAAATAACCTTGTAGTTTATTTATCATGCCCTAATTGAGAATGCACCACTAGGGTGAAACATGTTTTAAGTGTTGGTTTACATTTATTAAAGTACACAGTCTAGATAGAGGTTTTATTTTGTTTAATTCAATTTTAAGTCTATTTTGTGAGCAATGCACCTTCACTTTAATTATTTCCTTATGTATATTGTTGTACAGGTTTACCGGTCAATTTCCAATGTGTGTCTTATTGCGTTTACAATAAGAAATTCAGTTAGTCTATAACGGTTACTAACTTATTTTAAATTTAAATCAACTAAATTATACCTTATCAGGTCCGTACGAAAGCGAGGTTGCGGTGGGTCGACGACCACCCCTATTTTGTGGATGTTCATCATTTTGAGTTAATTTAAGAAACATTCGTATTAGTAATTATTAATACAGATTTCTGCTATTTTAAAAAAATCAAAAAAGGATGTGAAGAAGAGTGGGTGAAATTACGTTGCCAAAACTTGACACGATAGCAATAAAAATAAATAAAAAAATATACTAAAAACATGCTTTTATTTCGAAATAGTCTAAAAAGGATAAAATAATTTTTAGTGCTACCCGGGAACGGAGGAATTTTTGGGAACATTGGAATTTTTTGACTAAAATTTACAATGTTACTGCGTAGAAGAAAAAAATATTGTTTTTAGACCATCTCAAAATAAAAGCATTTTTTTCAAATATTATTTTTATGCATTTGTATTTTACCCATTTTAGTGTTTAGAAAATGTTGTAATCAATTTCTAAGCTTATAGAAAGTTGACCGGTACTCCTTGGTAAAGGAGAAAATATATTTGCTTTGTTCTACATTAATTATTTAAAATTTTGGACTCATATTAATTAACTACCGAAGTCAAGTTCGTGCGATATTTCACAGCCAAAGCTGTGGATATAATCATTTATTTATTATTGTAACGAAAACGCGATGCAACAAAGTTTTAATGAAATTGATAAATATATTCAGTCTTATACAGTTTTTACAAAAACGTAGGTAGAACCTACCTTTTATAGTGCGATCCGAGAGCACTTATCAATATTGTTCTTTTATCAACCGTTTTCTAACTGCCAACAGATTCTAAATTGTTATAATCGTGTATTGTGTGTCATTTTCGGATTTATTGGCAAAAACTTTTATTTAAAGTATTAAAAAGTTTAATTTTTATAAAAATTAATTTGTTTACTCCCAAAGCAATCGAAAGCATATATGAAATAATGAATGTTTTTTTTATGATTGATTTATATATTGTCATCGAAGATAAATGATTATACAAAATTTTAGTTCAATTGGACATCGGAAAGTGGACATAAAATCGATTACAATATTTGACGCATACAGACAGAGTAAGAATAAAAGTATATAGAAAAAGTCAACTTTTTTAGAAATTCGACGCCCTCAAGAAAAATTTCTGCGTACGACCCCGCTTATCAAGGTTAGTTTATATTAAATTTTGCTGGTTATATTGGGGACCGCCTTAAAATTGTATAAGTGTCCGGTCCAACCAGTTCATAGGCCTCCTAACAATAGAAGAGAAGGAGGTAGTTTGTCACTCCTTCCGCATACCACGTGACCAGTTACTTTTGTAATTTAGAAAAATTTGATTTAAAAAATTATTAGATAAACACTTCCTAGTGACATTACTAAATTTAATAAAATTTAAATAATGCTTTGTTATTAGTTTTAATCATTTTGTTTATGTATAACAGTTTTGAGCTTTGTTAGATTTTATATGTCATTATTGTTAAAAGCTGTGTATAAAATATTTGGTTTAAAGTACATTATCAGAGTTATTATTACTAAATTAAAAGCAATTAAAATTCTGATGCATAGAGATATTTGTAAATAATCCTTACCACAATTGAGTTGCTTCTATTTTAATAGCTCATTTTCCAGTAGATACCTGAAACTCGTAGACAAATGGATGAACCCATTACAATCCTATATTGAATGCATAACTTTGAAAAAGTTCAACGAGCAATAACTTAAGGAATACGAAACTTTTCTATTGACATACTACACGAGTATTAGAGAATTTAAGAAAAGTTGTGACTCGTTTAACGAGTATGTAATGGAAATCGTTTTCTGCATTTATTGTAAATTTGAACCTATTAGTCTATTAAATTTTGACGCTTTTAATTACTTTCCTTTAAATTCATTAAAATGGTCTTTATGCTGATTTTATACATTTTAATAGCATATTGCGCATTGTACTATTTGAAACTCTAATAAGGGCCACATGCAACCTACTACTTTCAACCATGTATCGAGTTATTTGACGATATATACCAAATACTAAGCTTACCACATAAAACCTGTGTTTAGAACAAATTATTTATCGCTAAACGTTTCTAACTATTACTTATAGACTAATGCTTAAATAATGACTACATTTATTCGAATAAATCAGTGTTTCATTTATCTATATCAAAAATAAAATCTAACTTTACAACATTAGTCACTTATTTATAAAATATAATTATATTTTAACATTGATTCCTTACCTTTAACGATTGATTAAACTGAGAAAGAGCTTGATTCTTTTATTTTTAATTATTAAAACGCTAATTTTATTTTCTACTACCTTACGTAAAATATTAACAAAGGAGAAGTTATTGTTTTCACACAAAATTTTCGAAGTCAAAGTTTTAGTGACTACCTGAGTACAAAAATCATGTTTTTAGAAATTGGTTTGTGTGTGGGCACGAGCGCGTGGACGCGTGTGGCCGCGCGAGCGTGGGCGTGCACCTGCGCCTACGTGTTCGTGTGCGTGTACGTGTACGTTTATATCTGAAGTCATAATTGCATTTGTATGCAAGATAAAGGACTTGAATAAAATCAAATAACCAGAAGGATCACATTGTTTTAATATTTTTAGATATTCATCGCATCTTTCGTTTTTTCTGATTTCCCTGAAATCAGCTGCAACGATTTCTTAAATTAAGCATATATTTAACCTCTTAATTCCACTTTACTTTGTTATTTAAATTTCATGACTTATGCACCAGGTCTCTATATTCTCCGATTAAATGACAATGATCCTTAACCCCTTCAGATGTAGACGTGAGCAATTAATAACAAATATGGCAACTGGAGCAAAATGAGATTTGTCTTGCTGTACCAGTCGTAGAGGCTTCAATGACATTACACTACTAAGATAGGACGCGTGTAATTGTGATCTAGCTTCCGGGCGGGTGGGCTGTCAGGTGGCAGACTACCGGGCGCATAGTAGAAGGGGAAGGGGGCAGACAGGCGAGTGAGCGGTCGACTGGGCGTGCGCGTAGAGCTCAATATACTTCTTAGCTATTTAATTCCATTTTACGTGAACTAAGCAGTTTCCCTAATGAATTTCCGAAGATCGTGTAACCGGAAGCATTTAAAGTATTAATTGTGAACAACATATTGCAAAAACGAAGTATCATACAATATATAATTGGGTATCCAAGTTTCCTAAGTTACATCCATTAGACTACAAGCGTTTAGTTGAAATGTAGTGAGAGGGAGGGCCACTTGATTATTGCGGATTTCTCTAAAACAGCTGTAACAATTTCTTTAAAACTGCCTACCGCTCTTGTACCTTCGATTTCGTTTTAGGCAAACTTAACGGCTTCTATGAAAAAATGAAAAATGAAAAATCGCGCGGGTCAGGTTTGTGGGGAAACCTTATCCAGTTTCACCTGGATGCGGTTACTTCTGTTTCCTCGTTGTTAGGTCGGTGTCCTGCGGAGTAACTGTTTATCCATCGACATCATTTACCGTCATTTCAACTCATGTCATTAAATGAACATTCACGGTATTTACTTTGCAATTATTTTGTTTTCTCAATTCAGTTATGAACTAAAGATAATAATATTAATGAGACTATTTACAGAACAATTTATTAAAATAAAAAGGAAAATTAAAAGAATATTTTAGACGTACAAATAATCTAATAACTAATTGGAGCTCAGATTCTATTAATATAAAGAAAAGCAAATGAATAAGTGGTCGTACTTAAATGGACGGCGGTATAATATCGAAGGCGACGCGCCGCATCCATATCAACGAAGCGTGTTCCGCCCCCTCGAAGTTCTGATCTGTCAATGTTTAACGTATGAGTTTAGTAAACCCTGGGACGTAGACATCATCGCATCGCTTGCGAGTGTGGTTCAAGAAAGCGACGCTCGGTGGTGTCCGCGACCTTTGTCACCTGGCACGACGAGACGTCGCGACGTTAACCTCCGTTCGCGAATAGCTAGCTAGCAACGTACCTGCAGGTTAGAGGACGTTTGGAGATTATACTGATCGGTACAACTCGAGACGCAGCGACGCCGGCGATACTTTTCGTCGAACCTGAATGGTTACCTAACGATTTATTTACGTTCAACCGGTATAAACAACATCAATGGTACTCGATTACCTAGCAACTAAACGATCACTGAGGTTGAAACATTCTACAAATCGGGTCGACCTTGCTGCCTAGCAACGCAGTTCGGTCGGAATTCTTAGAGTCCAAAAATGGAAAACTTGCCTTTGATCTACCAAACTGGTTCCTACGGATCTTTGAATGAAAAGGCAGTCAGGATTTAGTAACTAGGGATGACTGACAAAACGTCACGTAAATCTCGGTACAATTTTTAATACAAGAAGGCTTGAAATTTAGGAGAAGTTTTGTTCAATCTGGTACAGTTCACACAGAATAATGCCCTTTGTCGAATCTCGTACGAAGACTGTCTTTGTTTTGAATAATCAGTCATTTTATAGTTAACTGTTTATATTCGTTCTTTATTCTGTGAATTTTGCTAACAACACATTTGTATATTTGCACATTGCATTGCATAACATCACGCAATATTGAGTAATTTTGATAAATGACTTTATATAAATTAATTATTCTTTAAATCTCCTTGGATTGTTTCTATTTTAGTTCTACACGTTATCAACACCATCTAGATTTAATTCGGACGTTTAATGTTATGTTGAATATTGCGTAATGTCATTCAATATTTAATTTAATTAATATACTTCAATTCCATTTTCTACATGGTGTATTAGTTCGTTTACTTAGTTTGGTTAAACTGTAAATGAACCAATAATTATCGGTACAATTATTCTATCTAAAAATAAAACTAAATCATTCACTTCAACCGGTTTTTAAAGTACTCTTAAAGTTTATTTTATATTTACAAATGTCTTAATTACTAAGCTTTCCGAATTACTCATATTCAGAATAATCGTGAATTGGAGTAATTCTCTAATCGAGTTTCACATTATCACTAGGTTTCCCCAGGACACGTTACAATAAGTATGGCAAATAGGGTATGGTTGCCGACAACTTTCCGTAGCTAACTTCGTTTCACTTTACTTTGTTGTAAATGATATATCTGGCTGCGCTACTGAGGACTATTTTGTACTTAATTGATTAAAATGTATACCAAAGTTGTTATAAGTACCGAATCATTTGCTTAGTTGCCTCAGGATAATTCTATTTTATGTCTAGTTTTTGTCATATTGAGTTATTTCTACTACCTTATTCTACGTACAATTCGCTATCTCACAGTAGATGCCATATGTCCGTAAAAATTTAAACGTAACCATGTTTTAGAGAGACAAATTTGTTCTATATCTGAGGCGACAAGTAATATAAAAATGAAATACCATTTGTTAAAACTTCGTTCACAACTTTTCCAAATATTTTGACGAACCCACAGGTACGCATAGTAATGTGTGTTTAATAAAACCTGGAAGAATGAACTAAATACACAACTTGCGTAATCGTAAGTTATATTTTGTTTCTATTCTTGCGTTTAATAAATATAAAGAGCGAATCTTTTGACTTCCTAACGGCCTACCTTTGTAGCTAAACCATTTTATAGTTAACGATTCTTGTGCCAGCTTTCATTTTTTATTCCCGCTTTAAGATAACATAATTTTATTGCCAGGAATAAAGTTATTTTACGGTAATTGTAGTCGAAACTAATTCGCGAATATTAATTAAAAAAAAAACTTATAATTAAAATTAAACATGTAGACTTCCAGAAATCGCGTAAAATGTTTGAATAGAGTTATATTTTTTGTCTATCAATAAATTTTGTTTAATTGAAAAAGTAAATGGGTTTAACTTGGTAGAAAATGCCTGGCCACATTTTGCATTAAGTGAAGCAAATTTCTAAATTAGTAAAGGCAGCTGCCTAATTGAATCTATTTTTTTACACGCATGAATGCATTTGTTTGGAATAATTGCATTTTAGTTAAGATCTAAGTGTTTAGCTAGTAGTAGCTGAACTTACTTTAAGTAATATTGAATTAAAAAATTTTTCCATGCACAACTAATGCGCCTATACAAATACCCTATCTAAAATAGGTATCTTGTCGAATTATTAGAATATTCTACATTCCAAATTCAATATAATTATCAGTTCTGTGTAAATATATAATCCTCGTTCGTAGAAATCGTTTTTTATACGTATAAATTTTCTTTAAACGTATTTATTAGTGTAAATAAAAATTTCTTACCATATCTTAATAAATTAAGGCAATCTTGGCTTATAATTGGTAACACAATAATTGTAAATATGCATAACCTAATTGAAATAAAGAATCGGTAAATATGAAGATTTATATTTATTATAACGCTGCAGTTATGACGATTCTGTTAAGAAATCCTGTTATTCTTGTGGAAATCGGCATATACGTTTAATGCGCAGCTTATCTTTATTTATTTGTACTCTGAATTTGAACAGGTGGCGCATACATATTAGAATAATTACTCGATTAAGGTATAAACTGTGTGACACAATATTGTAGTATAAATTTTCATTTGAATCCAACCGATTACTATGGTGCTAGCCTGATCAATATTCGGAGTAACTACACTGCTCTCTCGATTATACCTTAATTGCAAGTTATCTTGTGATCGAGTTCATACGGTTTATTGCTGAGCTATCACTACTACTGTCAGTATTGTGCTCACCTTCACTGTGAAGTAAAAACCTTAATAGTACAATAAACGTGTCTTTAAAATTAGTATTACACTTTGATTTCACCTGTGAATATTTAAATACCTGCATAGCGAAGCAATAGTGTAATTTAGTCCAAAATGTCATGAACTAATTCCATTAGTACAAAGTTTAATATGTATTTATGGGATACATTATTTTTATATCGTCAATGCATGTGCAGTACAGTGCCACCAAGCTTAAAGCATCCATAAGTGGACACGGCTGAGGGAGGTAATAGTTCATCATGTACATTCATAGTGAAAAATACAAACATTTTGCGATTTATTATAAAAACCAATATTTACTTAATACAAGAATGTAATAAAACAACATGAAATCGCTAATATCAAAATTTAGGAAAATATTATTACTATTATGTTGTTTTAAATGAGTAAATTACAAGTTGGTTTAAAAAACTTTCTAATTTTAAATTCTAGATCACAAATATCACTAACTTTTTGTTGCACATTACTTGTCGGTACTTTTCTTTTCATTGTACTCCAAATCAACTCTATAGGATGCATGATTCAGTATAGCTAAAACAAGATAAAGTTTGCGGTATACCAAGTTCACTTAATTATCCTTAACAAATATAATAATTTACGGCTATATTAGTGTTTAACATAGCCACTATACATCATTGTAATATGACTTATGTATATATTAATGTACTTACAAAAATCGATATATCGACCGTAAACTGGCGTCTTGAAACAGACTATTTGGTTTAAATAGATCGTAAAATGCAAGTAAAAATATAAAATCAGACCATTTTAATGCACGCACAAAATGTCAAACGGCATTAAAATGAGATTTGACACAGAATGTACATTTTTAAATACAGCGATATGATTTGTTGCTGACGTTTGTTATTATTTTTAGTTCGCTTATTTTCCGGTGTTTTTTAAGCTTGGTGGCACTGTATACGTTTATACCACAAAATCATTATAATAAGCAAGGGTATCTTCATAGATGCAGTAATATACAATAAAATAATGTTAAAATCATTGACGCTATTGTTGGACAATCGTAATTAACATGTATAAAAATTGCTCAGTCCTCACATTAGAAAATTTAAATAAGCTATCACCTATTACAAATTCTGATAGTTTATTTTAAGTAGAAATTCCGAAGAGTATTTCTAAGTTAAAAACGAAGTTCAGAGATTATAATATAAACATTTATCAAAGTTTAAAGTGTGCTCCGTTAATAAAAAACCTGGGTTTGGATATATAATCTATAGTGTAAAATAAACTAAAAATTAAAGAGACAAATTTCAATTCTATATTTAATACGGAAATATCTTGCAAGAAGTAAACCCATAAAGCAAAATATCTTCCGAAAATTATGGTGTCATATACTTTATTAACCTAAGGTGTAATACTCACGGAAGGTTATAAAACGGACACAAATATCTAACGGAATTTCAAACGGTTTTCCAACAACGAACCCAAGCAGCAGTTTGAAATTTTAGATCCTTTGATTGGTCAATGTAACAGCAGAAAGGGAATTTAAATAGCTATAAAAGCAGAACGTTAAAGAAAAATCATCTTACTTACGTTAAACATGCGGTGATGAATTAAGCAACCAGTAACAACCTCGCAAGTATATCATTATGGTGGTAATATGTAAATTCCGGATAAAAAACTGCTCGCAGAATTTGAAAATTATAATACCTTTGACTCATAACATCAGCAAATTAAAGTATACGGATCTCCGTCAAGAAATTTGTAAAGTTCAATACAATTTTATAAAATGGGGATATGTGATAATCGCGCATTTCACAAGAAGTAAAACTTGAAGAGTTACCATCCAGAACATAAATTGGCATGAAAATTCTGTTTTTAAAAGGAAATAAACAGAAAGAAGGTATATTATCCACCAAATCAAATGATAACATCTAAACCGTATCTTACTGCGTAAGTGAAAATCTTTGAAGTTCTAAATCTAATAACACTTTAAACGAAGTTTTAATAAATTTTAACAATTAATTTACCGGAAAAATATTGTAAAATTTACATTTTAAATAATCTGGATCACTTTAGTAAGAGTCTGTTTTTTGATGACCTTTCAAAGTTGACCAAGAAATCTATCTGGAGGAACTTAAGAATGGCATACCAAAAAAGAAACGACAACAAGCTCTTTTATGCTTGGTGGTCTTAAATTTAGCAACTAATTGGATAACATTCCAATTACTATGGAGTTCTTATTTTGAGCTCCACAGCCATCACAAAAATACGTACAGTTTTCATGTTATTGTTAAATTTGGAGATCGTAAGCGTATGATGAATTTCTGAAACTATTTTATTGGATCCACTTTGGTGACCCAGTTCGATCCTTACATAGGATGTAACTGTATCGGGATTAAATTTCTATTTGGAACTTCCTTAAACTATTGCAAAAAGTGTAAAATTCAATTTTATGCTGAAGTATGCCGCCTGATCTACTAATTTTGGAAGTACTACATTTTTTTGGAAATCAAAGCTGAATGTAATTACTTCAGGATCATATTATTTTTTTTCAAAAGATCATAAAAAGTGTTTGCTCTAATTTTGTAAACATACTGCTGAACTATTAATTGATTTGTAGTGCTATAGTTTGAAGTTTTGTTTATATTGTCTTTGAATTGCAGACACCTAGAACAAATGCTAGTTCTTGGAGTACCAAAACCAAAATTATACTTTCTGGTGAAAAAACATCTAAAAAACGACTGTTTTACTTGAAGGTTCTTATCAACACTGTCATTAAACATGCTCCAAAATTTCCTTATACTCAGTTCAGCTGGCAAACAAACTCTGTTGAATAGTTTAGAACGGCAACAGTGAGATTCAATGCATTCCAATGACCCTGTAATCTTTGTAATAGCTGTTCGTTTGTTGTCAGTTCTACCTATCGACCCATCCCCCCACGACGTTCTTTGGGCATTTCGTTGTTTTCTTTATACAGCTTAAGAATATTTAAGATTCCTCTCCTTCTTCAGTTATAAAATATTCATGAAACTCTGCTTACACACATGAACCACCAACCCGTCTCTTCTTTTAACATAATACTATACTGGTAGAGATTTTGGGGTGTGTTTCTCTTTTTTTCTTTATCTACATCTTTTAGGATCAGAAATAGTACAGTGTTTTGATATAAAATTCTCTTAGGAAAGTTTAGCAGAGTTCTTATAAAAGGTGTTAACAGAATATTTAATGTCTCGGACAGTAAGTAACCTAGTACATTGAAAGGGTTGATACGGCATACCAACATGGCCATATTTTGGAAAAGTTGGCAACATTTTTACGGAGTAGCTGTATAAGTTATAAAAATAAAAAAGTTTGTATAATATTGACTATTATCTTACCGATTGCATATCGCCAATTCCGTCTTTGATGGTATTTTGTCTCGCTTTTGAGATATATTAACTTTTGTTGGAGTAATGCGTATAATAGTATTTAACTGACTCATTCTTGATACTTTTTAAGAAAAGAATATTAATTAATCTAATAATTTAAAATGTCTTCACCCAAATTTATATTTTTTATTTTAATTTGACAATTGTTTCGGTAATTTTAACTTTTGTTAAAAAAG
>JAHWXV010127625.1:0-23694 GCA_024586415.1 Phrixothrix hirtus | reverse complement strand
ATTCGTTAAGAACCCATCCCTCCCGCAAGTTAGTCGACGCAAAACCGCTTGGGAAGTCCCTAAAAGTCCGTATGACCATCTTAAGGGCTTTAAATCCATTGTAACCTGTGGCAGCACTTATTACATTATGTCACCTCTTGTTTTTCGCTGAAACGGTATTCTTGGATGCCCCTTTTCAAATTTACAAACAGATAATAGTCACTGGAGGCCATATCTGGACTATACAGAGGGTGATCGGATTGTTCAATGCCGTAGTCACGAATTGCGGCTTGCATAATTCGAACAGTATGATCGACTGCATTGTTGCCTCTGTCCAGTTTTTGTCATAATTTCTGCAGGAGTGCTGTTGATGTTGCGCTCTTAAAAGTTTATAAGAGGAATGCCCTCACAATCCCAAATTATCGTAGCCATCACCTTTTTTGTTGGCTGTCATGCCCTGAATTTTCTTGGCAGTGTTTTTCCTTTTCGACTCCCCTTTTGGACGCAAGAACGTAATAGAGAATCATGATTTTCAGCTCATCGTCTTTAATACCTCCACAGTGTTTACTCCACAGAGCTCCAAAAAGGATCGAGCATATTCAACACGACGCTAGCGCTGAATTGCTGAGAGATGTTTGGGCACACACTTTGCACTAATCTTATTCATGCCTAAATGATCGCGGAGGATTCGATGAACAGTTGTGTTATTTCTTTCATCTTCAAGCGTCGATCATCTAATATGAGATCTTCAACAAGGGGAATGTTGTCGGCCGTCAAGCCTTCCGCCGTTCATTTTTTACCACAGAATAAGATGGCGAATTTTCTCCAGACGATATTTAATGTTTTGAGGAGAAGGAACTTTTTCATTTGGTAATTTGATAACAGCACAATAAATTTTCATGACTTCAGACATCGTGATAAACGAATAACAGTTGTAAGAAAACTAATTCAATTTTGTCTTTTCAAAGTCTAATAAAACTTGAACTGACGACCCCTGAGATACCTTGATCTATGCAGACCGGGAAAATTTTGGCATTGCCCTCGTAAATTGAAATAACACCTTATGTATTATTTAAAATAATGAATTCCTAAGATTTTTTGTGGGAAGTAAAGATCTGCGCCACAATATGTTATAATCGTGAACAGGTAAGTGTAAAAATATGCAGAAAATTTGGCAAAGGTACGGTAAACGAACGCATCATACAAAATTGTTTGCATAATTGAAAGGTGGAGGTATAATCTGGAAAATGGACTCCATGGAAGATCACTAACAGTAAGTGTACTTAAAATAAGGAGCTGAAGAAGCAAAAGCCCAACAAGGCTTCACAAAAACCGTCAACTGGCAAAGATGCTACATGGGTCAACTTCAAACATGCACCTTACTGCCTAGATACAAGAATACCCGTACAATTGGAAAGCTGCAACTCTATCAAAAAGAATCTTTTCTAAAAAGTGTACAGTAAAAGTAAATAACATTTTCAGCATTTTTGTGTAAGCGTTAGGCCGAAAAAGCGAAATGTGAATCTCATTAGATATTTTACACGTCGACGCCAGTTTTTTTGCTGCTGTGATTGTCGCTGATTTGTAAATGTCACGAATTATAAGTAAAATTGTTGCATCATAACGTCATATGCAAAAAAAATTAAATCGGAAGGTCTATTCCTCCACATAAAATTAATTTTTGTCCTAAACTAACAACAGCCGAAGAACTATGAAATCTTAATCTTTCGTGGGCCTGAAAGCAAAAAGATATGAAAATGGTCTGCAGATGTTAGCAGTGTTAATAAATTTTAACATTAAAACAAAGAAATAGTTCGTCTAATAAACATAATAACAAAGTTTCAATAAAAACAATTAACAAGTTGCTATACAGTTTTCAATGACGCACATTCATTTAAATTATTTTCTAGTATTAAATATTTCTGACAAAATTTCAAATCATGCTTTTTATACTATTACTTGGTCGCTTCCTGCGTTTTTATAAAAATCCTATCCTTGTCTATGATTGTGAAATGAATTCGAAACTGCTAGCACATACGGCCTTAATCCGCTTTAAAAATATTTGTAAAATGAACCTAAACGGGCAGCGAGATATATCTGGCCTTGATGCAAATAAAATCACGCCGAAAAACCAATGTCGTTTAAAGAAACTAAGAATTACCACTTACCTTTGCAAACGAAGAGACTGGAATATCAGCTTTATGGGAATTGTCTTAAACTCCGGAAGATACAGATTAATTGTTCAAATAGAATATTATTTTCTACGTAAAAATAGAACCCGTCTCGAAAAGTGGATAGAACAAATATTACCATCTAAACTTCGCCAAAAAAAATTATAAAACAAACGTATCTGAAAGATACCTTCAAACATGAGTTCTATAGAAAAAATAATAACTACAAACTCTTTTGTTATTCAAATTGCTCCATGTCAAATAGCAGCACTAAATAAAAGTTAAAATTAACAATTCAAATGTTAAAGAACGAATGTCACCTTTCGCAATCGCTTGCTCGAAAACGAACCCCAGTCGAAATCACGATCAAAACTTTGCACACGGCGCAATCCCAAATTTACTTGATAGAGCACTTAAAAATTAGGTTTAAACTGTTCTCTCTTGTTTCCCGATAAATACAAAGCAATACAAATTAAAGTAAACTTCAAAGAGAACTACTGTTGGTAATATTAACATAAAGACACTAATTAAAACAAATCAGCCATTGGCGTACAAATTAAATTTCAATAACCAAAAATAAATTAGAATATTTCTTTCAGATTCAATATCAACACATCCTTGACATTTCATAATATAGAAACCTAGTCAGGGGCGTACGGACTAAATTGCAATGACCAAAAAAATAAATTAAAATTACATTATACACTTAAGTATCAAATAAAATATAAGCAAATTACTACAAACGAAAACTAAACTACCTTTAAAATTGACCGTAAGAAAAAATACGGCTTGGAAAAGCTGTAATTAAGTAAAAAGTGAAATTTTGCGTAGTTGTTCTGAGAAAGAACGAAAATGTCAGATAGCAAATTTGGAGTTCATCGCAGAAGTGTAAAATATATCATCCTGAAGTTTCGAAAAGGTCATAGTTTTGATAACTTGCTGAGATCAGGGTAAAAAAGGATAGAAGTAACACGAAATCGGATCAAAGTGGTAAATTTAGCTAAAATATCTAGTACTGGAATGATCCGACGAATTAAAGCCTGGCATAATTTGAAAACCTACAAAACGTTACTGACCAGAAATTGAGAGCAAAAACAATGAGCTCGAAAGCTAAGTCAATGCGAAGAATAGGATGTAAATTATTCAGATAAATTGAGACAAAAATGTTTGTTTCGTAAGCCCTGTTTCTTCTTCAGAAGTCGTGCTTTTCATGTGAACAATAACAAACCAGACGTGTTCTCTAGATATTGCTAAGGTGTTCCCCTAGTAGAAATTTGAAGTTATAAGTTTGGCGAAAAGTGACGACTTCAATTATCAACACAAAAAATTATACGATAATCGATTTATAAAATGACTGTGGATGTCCGTGAACGATATTATAGAAATGTCCTTATCTCAGTTATGTATATTTTTATTTT
Organism: Phrixothrix hirtus; assembly: GCA_024586415.1. Taxonomy (NCBI): domain Eukaryota; kingdom Metazoa; phylum Arthropoda; class Insecta; order Coleoptera; family Phengodidae; genus Phrixothrix; species Phrixothrix hirtus. The sequence goes on along the minus strand of JAHWXV010127625.1, from coordinate 20,126 downwards.
TAGATTGAATGATCAAAACGATGCAAATTAGGTGACAAAGAACCGTCATTGAATTTCTGGCGAAAGAGGTTTGTGTACATAAAGAAATTCATACGCAGTTGTAAGTGATAAGTTGATTCAAGAAGACGGACGCTAATGCACTGAACGTGTCTTATGATTCTGCACAAACGTTAATTACTGGCTTGGGATATCATAATTGCGCTAAGTGAGCTTCCAGGAAGATAACTATTGACAATTGCAGGAAGTGGGCGGACAAGTGCCAGGAATATCAAGAGCTGATGAATAGTATTTCTTCAAAAACATGTTAAGTGAGAACAAGAAATGGGCATACCTGTTGCAATCTCAAATTCAAGACTGCCAGATCAATGCAGTGTTTTGGGATATACAAGGCGCTACGTACACTGACTTTGGCGATAGGCGTCACATAATATTGAGAAACTGAATGACAACCCTCAAGAAGAAGAGATCTCATAAACATTCATTTGGCAGTTTTATCGCGATAGTGCAAGCTGCGTGTATCATTTTTTACAATTCTACCGGCAATTGCCAAAGTGAGGTGGTCTGTGGCGCTTCATCAACCTTACAGATCTAATTTGACCGCCTTTGATTTCTATCTGTTTGGATCTACGTGATGTCCGATTTGAAGATTTAGCTGAATCTAAATCAACTGTAAAGGATGGGACAGAAAGCATATTCCAAAATTAGTCCAAACAAGACTTCATACTTGGACTCCACGCTCGTGTATAAATGTATTGAAGATGACTATGATGAACTGTCATTCGCGTACGGGAAACTTTGATTTGTTTGTTAATAAGATGGTGTTGACGAGGGAAATAATCTATATAAAGTTACCACAGCTCTCCTTGAATTCTAAAATTACTTTTGTCCACTTAAGAGGACTTCGCCAGATCAGTGCCAAAATTGGTTTGTTATGATCATCGCACAGCTGAAAGAGATTATTTCGCCATGGAGTGGCAGCAAAGTGCGGTACAAAAATTACGACGTTTTACACAATTGTGTTGGGCATAAGCTCCTCATATAATGTGTTATTAAATTGTTTTTTGGCACTAACGATGTGAATCTGTCCCAAAAAAATGCCATTGTTGTTAATATGCAGAGTTTATAATTTTTTTTTATTTACAAATACATCAGTACATTAATTGTTATTTACGCAAAAATTCATTAGATATCATATTATAGAATTTCTTTTTGAAAATAAAACTGCATCCTCTAATGGGATTGATTAATTAACCGCACCTATTTACTAGTTAAGTAGGTAACGCTAGAGACCGGTCCTAATTTATAAAAACGTGTAAACCAAAGTCGTTCTCTCAGCAATTTAACTATAGATGCTAATAATACAAATCGCTTTTCAAAATTCGACGTCCAATTTTTTTAAACGAATTACATTGAAGTTTTTGTTGATTGATTGTTTATGGATTACTTTTTTTGTATTCTAACAACGTTACAATATATTTATTTTTACACCTTTTCCGTCCAATCGATGGCAAATAATTCGTCAGACAGAATGTTCAGTTTATAACGGACCATCACACAGACAATTAAACTGAGACCTCCAAAAAAGATTGGACATCTATTTTTCCACTGACTCCAGACTGATACTGACGATGACCCTTTAACGCGGCGCAATGAGAGTGCGTGAAGTTAGCGTCCCGGCTAAAAGTTCAGATAGTCCAGGTTAGAACTTGTAACAGTTGGTTACCTCCCAGTTATTTTATTGAGTTATAATTTAATTATTGTCGTATAGCGTGAGAATTCATCGAATTAAAATTGAATTTGTTAAGATTCGCTCCTAATCTGCACAGTGGAATCTAATTAAATTTTCTTCTAGAAAAGAAGTTTGCCATAATTCATTTGAGCATTGGAATATTAGTTCTGATTAGACTTGAAGATAATTGTATAGTTCCATCGTTATCTGATAGGTATCTAGAAGGACGACAACGAGGATCGATATTTCCAAACCATTCAGCCTAATGCTCAACGGAATTAGTTCAAGATTTATTTAATTTATTTCACCTTAAATTGATTTGTTCTATAACTTATCAAACGAACCCATATGATTTAGAAAGTTATTCAGAGATTACATTATACGAATCGTTACAGATCGTTTTCTTTTAATGAGTGCTTATCTGGCTAAAATAAATAGTGCATATTGTATCCGCGAATTTTCGACATCCGTTTTATTAAGATAAAACTGGCGCCCTTGGATAAAATCAACAGCTTTTGCTTACACACCAATTCCCACTATCCTAAGAGTTATTTTTCAGAGCCAACTGGCAACAACGCTTTTAAAAAATTAGAGAGTAGAAGAATATATTGTTTGTATTTTAAGAGCGTTACAAAATTTATGAAAAGAATTCTATGCATTAATGGTTTAAGTTTAAATTTGAAAAATGGGGTGCTAACTTCTTACTCATAATCCCCACCGGGAATTCTGAACTGCTTAACGGCTTGCTTTACCTAAGTTCTAGCGTTCCTAATTTTTAAAAAACGAATAAAAATAATTGAAAAATTAATTTTGACGTGTAATAGTTCTCGTAAATGTTTTGATGAGAGCTTTGGACAGGTTTTGATCTATTCTAATGAAATATATTGTTCAATTAAGCAATACAACTTCCTAGGAATACCACGACCAAAGCATATACGAAAATGTTATTGAAAGTTCTGATGAGCTCTAATGGGACTTCTAGAGAAAACTATAATGGCAAAAAACAATGGAGCTTACGCTTCATCCGATTGTGAAGGTTTTATGTTAGACTTGATAATATTAAGAAGGGTAGAACTTTTTTTTATTTGTTAACTAATTTTACCATGTCGAAATTAATTTTTCAAATTTTTACTCTTTGTTTTTGCATTAACTTTTTTGCGGCAAAACTTCCTACAGGGAAGCTGTTACACTGTTCAAAACTAAACGATTTTGATTTTGGGTAAGAAATTGCTACCCCGTTTTTCGAACTTTAATTTAAAACAGTTAATGGATATAATTTATCATAAATAATAGAAAACCCTTTAAATTCATCGGAAGGAAACCAGGACTAGCACCTTTATTCAGGAAGTTCACTTAATACAGGCTCGCGGCATTCAGATGCGGTGCGGCGCGGCGTCTTCGCTACAAAAGCTTCAAGATGGGAACAAACCCGTGTACATTTAACTGGCAAATAATAAAACGCTATGTCGCATTTGTTCTCTACCATTTCCAAAATATACATTTCCATTGCAAAACTTGACTATCGAATTGTATGTTGGGTGAAAATACAACACCTAATATTAACAGAACTTGAATGGTCTTCGAATTCCCGAATAATTCGGTGGCAGAGCATTGGGCCTGGGGTTTAATCCCGAGTCCCGGAGTGAATTTTTCTAAAATAATATGTCGTAATTAAAATTTAAATAACCTTATTTGCATTCTGGAAATTAATAATGTAGCTAATTCAACACTTACAATAATAAATTTATATAATTATTTAAGTAGGTCTATGAACGGGATACGTGTGTATTAAATCCCGTTAATATTACACGTTAATTTATTTACTAAAGCTAGTGTGTTAACAAATATAATAAAAGCGTAAAAACAGTCTTTTTTGAAATGACAACTACTACATGCCACTAATTAAGTTAAAATATTAATGTTTGCATTTAATTTATGATTGGAGAATATAATAACATAATAACTATCTTGCGGCCATTGTGACTGTGTAGAATGTATAAATAATGATAACTACAATTACTTGATTTAAACTTGCCTGATTAACCCATATACTGTACTAAAATTAAAATAGTGTAAATAACATAATCATATCTAGAGTAACAATAAGGATATCTGGAGTGAGTTTTGCACAACACAATTAACATTTAATAATTGTAAATTAAGATTTTTGCATTTTTTTTTCAGAAACTTGAATACGTGAGGAATTTATATATTAGCTATGGAGGCTTCCTCCGTCATTAAGTTTCAAGACGTCCATAAAAAATAGTCTGGGTTTGATATAGTCACCTGTGAATGTTTTACTGTAAGAAAGAGGACAAAGCGCACAGTACTGCTTGAATTTTCAGAACCCTCTAGGGCCCGGATTTTCGCAGAAGAGTCAGCCTCTGGATATGTGAACCTCGGAGTCGGCATCAAGTTTGGACTCGGCGGGGGACTATACCATATCTGCACGAAGGAAGGACCCCTGCTGTTTGAATCGTCCTTTCAACCTATGCTTAACCCTCAAAGTCTCAGTTCTGTTTAGAACGATCAGTCGGTGCGGAAGAAGAACGGTCCTTCGCACATAAGTGTGGATGATTTAAGTTCGAAAAAGAGGCGACTTTTGTTATATGGAGAAAGTTATCGAAAATAATCAAAACAAAAACAGTTCTAAAGGGATTATATGTGAGGAAAGATAGCAATTAACTATAAAAGTATTTAGAGTGAGTTGCCCGTTTAACCTACTTAAGCATTACATCGCCGCTTAAAATTATTGTTGAACTGAGGTTTCATGAAAGACTGAAGTTGTAATATAAGAGTTATTTTCACATTGAAAGTGGTCAAACCTATCTGTCAGCAGTTTGAAGCGCGACGGGCGAAAATCTTCATCTAAAGTAAGATCAGAGCCTTAGCATCACTTTCTCGAAAAAAAAAATAATAAATGATATAGGTATGTATCAAACTGCCTTCTCAATCAGTAGGGTTAATTCCCCTTCAAATAAATCATACGAGTGTCCTTGCAGAACGCTGGGGCAGTAAATATGTTGCTCGGTTTCTTGAAGATGGGACCTAAGTTCTGAAAGAACTTCTTTAAAGATTGACAAAAGCCATTTTTAATAAAATAATTTCTTCGGTGAGTGACTGGATAAAGCAAACAAAGCAAACATTGATTATCTTCCATGCTACACCAATCCTTTTCGCATTGAATATGTTTTTAGAAAACGAAATTTATACCGGGGAAACTGGAATCGTGCAAAAATTTGTAACGTTCGTTACATTTTCTTTTAAATTTAATTTTAGTTTTTTAAAATGTTAAAAATTCAGCTAGCCCTGTGTTTTAGCACAATAGTGTTTTTATAAATTCGTTTTTAAATATACTATAGATCGTGTTTCACATCCATACGATCAAGTTCACAAGTAGGTAGAGGTATAAAAAACAAACCAAATTTCTATTTTTATTTTTTGGATAAAACAGTGGTTTGGGAGAAACGAGGAGAATTAGTCAGAAGCTTTTAGGTCAGGAAACCATTATAGGGTTAAGATTGTAAAAAAAATAATGTAAGTTGGCACTATAATATTATTGAGTTACCCTATAGAGTAAAATTGGCGAAGTCATTAAAGTTTATAAAGCAACTGTTTACTTCGTGTTTGCTCATACTTTGAATCGATACATTTATTTATCAAATAACAAAACTAACCAAACAACATAAAAACTTACTTTTGGTCAAATTTTGATCTATATTAAGAAAAACATTTTTATCGACCACCTATTGTAAGCAATGATGTACTCAAATGTGATTAAAAAATACGCTCCTTGAACATGAATGTGTGGATATGAAACACATGGAACAATTTGTCATCAGTCTCTTAAGGATGCTAGGTTCGACAAATTTGCTTAACTATGCCGAATCAGGCTCGATATTTCTTTTACATAATGTTTTAATTTGTAATTGATTTTATTTGGTTTATTGAGTAGATTGAATTCTCTTATCTTGTAATTAACTCTGGGTTTACAACATGGTCGCATTAAATAAATTCATTTTTCACTTATGCTGCCCCAAATAGGGTATTATGCTGTTGTTTGTAGGGACGTAAGATGATTTTATAAAAAACGTCGAGTTGCTATTGGTGAAGGGACGTAAATGCTCGTTTACGTCCTTACTGATGTAACGTCATGTATCAGTTGTTAACCACATTTTGGTTTACATTAGCGGGAGTGAAAAAATCTAATAGGCAGTTGTTATTTTTGGTCTCGATTAAAAAGTATCACTTAAATCCCTTAGTACATAAATAAATATTTCTTTATGTTAATGTTTTTATTTTTAGATTGAGGAATTCTCCTCGTGTTTAGCTATTCAAAATTGGGGTGGGACTTAAATTTTGGGTTTTATCAAAATTAACTGTATTCACAATTTTGCTTCGGGAATGTTAACTAAACAAATTCATTTTCGTAAGGCTTATGGAAATTAAAATTGTTAAATATTTAAAAACAGTTAACTTTTTAAAGTGCAAATTGTAATTGATGGTATATTGCAAATTTCTTCGATATCTAAATAATTTAGTCAACATTCTAGTGTTTTTAGAATATTTATTACCGTGTCTTGCTATTTCAGTCTAGTCTAAAGACAATCATATCTGGTCCTCGGGAACTATAATTTCTGCAGTTATCTCATTCTCGAAATATTTAAATCCTTTAGAGGTCGCTTTCAGGTTTTAGAGCTAGAGCCGCTGTACATTTTGCAGACTGATGCAATAATCTGCTATACTACCAAGATCCAAATTTAGAAGTGCAAATTTTTACACATTTTCCGATGTTTGATCATTGTTTTCATCGCTATCTTTGATATTATCGGGAATTTGTTCATTTCATTTCACGCTGAAACATTGCAATTGTATAACAATGTAGCATAAATAAAAAATCCCGCAATTCTCGTCGGTAGTATATGTTAGAAGCAAATTTAGATTGACATGGTTTTTAAACGCTTAAACTAAACGGAACCGTTTTTTATTTAGGCTTACAAACAAATTGAGTAAAATACAGATGATAATGTTTTTCTTCTTTGCAAGCACACATTTTATGGAATTACCTCAAGTGTTAAATGTACATAAAAGAAACAGTTATATAAAATAATCTTTTGAATTACATAATGTCATTTGAAACAATCAAGTAAATTTCAAGTCATCAAAATTTATTTTATTTCTAAAAGACAAAGCAATGTTAATTTAATGCCAACTAAGTATGACCATTACAAATAATCTCCTAAACCGTGCATAGCCTAATTACGAAATAAATTTAGTAATATATAATATAATTATATAACTGCACGTAGCCGCGCCGCACCGCTTCGGTAGATTAGGATTTGTGATACAAAAATACATATTTACTTTACAGTTCTTTTAGAATAAAACATATTATTTGGCCATGTCATTGTTAAGTTCGAGCAAACATGGCATGTTTTTCGATTATCATATTATAAAGTATACCCAGCAATATCGATTTTCCCCTAAATTTTTCATGCTATTGGCTAATTTAGCAAATTCTACTTTTGGAATATAATTAAGGGTTAGTAAAGTTTAAGAAAGGTTGCAATCGATGATATTTTGTTATTTTAACTCGCAGCCTAAATAATTTATTGCGTCCTTTGACGTTCTGATATTTATTTTTTAAAATTGATGATTTTCAAGTCCTTTCGTGTTGTTTTAGGTTGGGTGCATTGGGAAAATATATTTTGTTAAATTATGCTACATTTCTAAGCGTTAAATTTCAATTTTATGATGTACCCCTCGCAAATTATAATGAGATATCGCATGGCGCATCTTCCCTGTTGAGGGAACGTTCTAAACACAGCTGATTCCAGTCGTAACTTTAAAACATATAGTCTACAAAAGTTGAATGTATAGGCAGCCATACATAATCAGCTCACAGAATTTTATTTTTCATGGAGAAAACTCCCCCGGAGAAAGTTATTTCGCATTTATACGGACCAGAACGTTGCTAAATTAAATAATCGTTACTTTCAAAACAAGTTATTGTGGTTTTAACAAGTTGGGACTACTTCACATTATTTTCGTCCTGTCGGTAATTTTTCTGACGTATTCACTAATTGTTGGATTGAGGAGGTTTTGCCGAATAGCCACCTAGATCCCCTTAGATTTTTTTATAGGGATATTTAAAAACTAAAGTGTACATAAATCGATCACGAACTCTGAACGATTTAAAAATATAGGAACTGAAACTCAAACCATGTCCCAAGAGACAAAGAGAAGTGATGAATGTATTTACCAGTTAATGGTGAATAATTTTGTTTGGTGTATTTCTTGTATTTTTATTTTCAATAAAAAGGGAAATTCCCGGAGAGCGGACGGAACCCCCATAAAATGACGTAGAAGGCCGTTGAAATAAAAGGGATTCGAGCCTGAAAATTATCGTCTTTGGTCTGTGTTGACGGTGGAGATATAACTGTCAGTCGCTAGTTGGTAATTGATTAATTGAACAACTATTGTACATATTTGTGAATTAAAATTTTTTAGAGCATGAGCGTTGTTGAAAGAGAACAAATTAGCAACCAACTTATCTGAATGAATTATCGGATAAAAACAATCAAATAGAGCTGCCATTAATTAGTACTTACCATGCCACCGCGCTAGTGCGGTGAAGTACATTTTGAGAAATATAAACGGCATTCTAATAGCTGGCAGATTTCCAGTTATCTACAGTTATCTACCTTTCAAAGTAAAGTAAGAATTAATGGTTCATATTTATTAGGGTGTTTAAGGGAGGGTAATTAAACTTAGACCCTAACACTACAAAATTCGAGTCGTAATAAATTAGATGTAGACAAAAAGAGGCAATTCCATATAAATTCCGTATCAGCTTGCTGAAAAACGTTAAAAAATAAAATACATGGTTAATATAAAAAATTCTTCAACATTTCGATTATACATCCCATTATAATATTTATCGCTCCAACGCGAGTACCAAAACTGAAGCATTACAATATGTGGCGACCGAAGTGGGGTCCGTTTAAACATCCCGTTTTTTGTCGCATTAGCGAAAATAACCATTATAGTATTTTGGCAATCAACGTGTGGCTCGATAAATTCAAATTATATAAAATCAAATATCCCGTTTCAAACGCACCAACGCTGACAAATGTTCTGAGTTCATAGTTATTGCAAACATGACGACGCCAAGCCTCATTGCAGAATTACAATCGTGTTGCCATATTAAACATGCGACCGGTTTATTATAAACGAGTGCGGCAAATATAATCTAAAAATTGACGATTCGAGTTAACGGCTTCATTTACGAGAATACAACTTAATTATTCGAAAAACATAACGATTTTTAACTATCCCGGGATTATTTTATAAGAAGACCATACACGCATTGAGAAACAGGCGACGCATTGTAGCATAGTACTGCACAATGTATGATCTTATTATCTTAATAAAAATTTGTTTAAGACAGTTGGCTGGTTGGCTCATAACAGTTACCAAACAATTTGGTAATTATTTTACTAGGCTATATCAAATTACTGCACACTGTGGCACTACACTAAAGCTTAACTAACACTACTACTGCGATTATTTTGTAGTCATTAGGTGGTTATACTATCGGCGCAACAGCAATAAGAAAGCCACTTTGCGGTGATTTATTTGACATCCATCTAACTATAAACATTCCGAGTCAAAGGAATCTTCCTTTGTTGTCATATCGCACTACGTTACTAAGTAATTATTCAAAAGCGCCGTAAATCGATGCACATGTCGCATATTCGATGATCAATTTTGTGGCATGTGTTGACTATATAGGGTGATTCAAAAGGCGTGGACAATACTCTAGGGGCTCATTAGGCACGTGATTTGGAGTAAAAAATTATAATATACCGATATCCAATTCTCAAGAATTATCGAGATAATGAGGAAAAACTGTTTATTTATAACTGGTAGATTATATCTAATTGCCATGAAAAATAACAACGAACCACATTCTTGCAAACAATTTATTCGTGAGTAGTAAGTTGTCTTATCTTCACGATTTGTGTCCGTTTAATGTACTAGTGATTATTATTATCAATAGTAGTTTAAATAATGGAGTCTGAAAGAAAAATTCTACTTTATTCCAATCGAAAGTCAACAACATTTAATAAATCGACTTCATCGAGCTACTGCAGAAATTCGTCACTGTGAAGCATGCGTACAACTTAACGGCAACCACTTTGAACAATTATTGTGATTTTTATTTGTTTTTTATTGTTTTCTGTTAGCTAGTTATTTTTTAAGATGTCGTTTACAGTTTTTTCTCATTATCTCAATAACCCTTGAGAATCGGATATGAGTATATTATAACTTTTTACTCCAAATGAAATGCCTAATGAGCTCCTCGAGTTATGTCCACACCTTTTGAATCACCAGGTATAACCGCCCACTGGTTTAACCACTACTTTGTGGTGTGGTTATGGAGTCAAGGTCCCGCGTGTCTCAATGCTTGCCCGGGTTAACGAGATTCAAAAATCCTGAAAATATGAGAGGAAATGGTTCTCTTTCGAAATGTGAGAAAAATATGAGTTGCAACTAACGCGAAGCATGATAACTTGTTTTTCTCTAAGCACTACATAGATAACACAAACTAATTATAAGCATAAAAGTATGCCAACAAATCAAACATTTAAGCTCATTAAGGTACCATGTGCAACACAACACGCTTATAAATTGTTGCTAAATTAAAGTTTTGAGCTCAAATATGCATGTAAATCTGAACATGTAGTCGTTCATTATATTATTTAACTATTGTAATCGTCGTTCGCTTTGTAGTGTTATATTGCAGCTGTTTATCATCTAATCACAAATTATAGTAAGAACACCCTTTTTTTTTATAAAGATTCGTACAATACGGTCTCGATTATTGTGGTATTCTACAGAATTTAGTCCGCGATCGGAGAAACGTTAAAATTCTTTTCGTTATTTAAAATAATTATTTCCACGGTCATGATGTAATAAAAGAAAAATTTATTTCAAATAAAATTTCACTACAAATTCTTATTTTTATAATTAATGAATCAATATTAAATTTATAGAAAGATATTTATATAAATTTATGTACATAATTTTAAAAATTCCATGTTGGTATTTTTACACAAATAACAAACTGAAACAAACTGAATGACATATCAACCAATATAATATAGAACAAACATAACAAGATTTTTTGTGAGTAAATACCACATATAATCGAATGCAGGTCTGTTTTTGCGGTCGATTTTTATGCAAAAATTTGTAATCATTTCTGGCACACCCGGTATATTTGATATATAAGGAATATATTATAATACTTACTCTTTTAAAAATATTGCACAAACCGACAATTCCAAATTAACTCACCTGCAACAAAGAAAATAAATTAAAAATTTTTTAAATATAAAAATGGTGAATATTCAATTTATGACAAACAGGGATTTTTAATTCAAACGAATTATTTAAACAAAATGTAAGTAGATTCTGTATTAATTAAAAATGAAAAGATGAATGTTTTGAAAATTAAAACGGATCTAATATTATTAAGAAAAAGAGCACAATAATAAATCCAGATCAAATCAAGAAATGTGCATCCAATAACAGCTTTCAAATAATATAATAACATACATAACTAAGGCATTGGTAAAAATATTAGGAAACAAACAAAAACTAGTTAATAACATAATTAATTGTTAAAGGATTAAGGTGATAAAAAGGCGAGGATTTTTACAATTACAGTTCAAAAGTTCGAAAATGTGTAAAACATTAAATATTTAATTACACTTAAATTTATTATAAAATATCCCCACCTGTTTTGCGATTTAAAGTACAGGGACATACAAATTTGAATTAAATTTAATTTCAAGTTGTATTCTTGACGAATTCATTGATTATTTTTCATATCCTACAACAAAAAATATCTCGTTTCACAAGTACAGGATCATCTGCAAATATAAATCGTTTGGTATGACTACAGTACGATAGCGGACGAAGGCAATCTTCGTACTGCCTGCAGCAATATATAAAAACCATTTCGCAAAGCAAGCATATTTAATATCACTGTACGAACTTTTTTATACTGAAGGTCTTATAAAGGAAAATATCCTTTAATGATTGTTCAAAACATACGTTATCTTTCTATACAATTAATAGATAATACCAATAAACTGAATTATTGCATTTTTAGTTGGGACGTTTTGTGTTTTAAATATTGTCAAAATTATACTTCCACTTCACATGAACTAGATAAATATTTGCATTAATAAATTATGAAATATTAATGACTTTGTAGATTATGAATAAAATGCCCCAGACATTTTATATTTCCGTCTTCCTAGACTGAATATAACAAGTATCATTCCCATTGTAGCCTAAACAATACGCCGATTTCACAGAATCGATTTCTGTCGACAAAAACGTTCTAGTCCTTTCATTTTAAAATACTCCTATTTAGTTCTGCGCAATAGTAGTAAGAGGAGCCTCTTACATATCTCCAGCAAATATAAAATGTGGGAGGGCGATTGTAAAGGGATCAAAAGATTTTGCCGCTTCATAATATAGATACATACTTTAAGCGAGAGTAACCCTGAAAATAACTCCAATTCCTGTTTGTCGATAAATGTGTTGTGCGTAATAAAAATTAGTTCTATAAAGCCTTTATTATTGTTATTACATTTAACAAATATTGCATATTTAGTATTCATTTTTAAAAAATATGAAAAATTAATTAATTCAAAATATAATAAAAAAAACTTTAATTTACAGGGATTCGAACTGTAATATGGACTATGCTAATCCTTAATCACGAATCTACGAATCCATGTACTTCAGTAATACGTAAGCGAGCGCTCACACGCTCACCCTAACCTTTCTACGCTGTTAATATATTCAACTTCTCCTTGTCAGTAACTGATATATATCGTTATGCAGTACATTTATAATATATGCAAAATAGTTATACTACAGCGTACTTATCATCTTAACCTATTGTTTGTAATACAGTGTCTTTAATTCCTTTTAGATTATGATCGAAACAATGACTGACCATTGCCCCTCCCGCATCTGATGAAAATCAAGTCGTGAACGGCAATTTGAATCTAAGGAAATACTTCACTTTTGACATTGGGGCAGACTTTGCTTAAATATGTTTCAGACATATTCTTAGACAAAAAATCTAATAAACATCTGTCATAGTCAGAAATTTAAGCAAAATAAATACAGGGCAGATACCATCTTGGTATAAAAAAATAAAAAACGCTTATAATCATGTATCTAAATTGCATAGATTTCAGTTTATCCCTGATTTTTAACTTGGTCTTTGTGTTAAACAAAAACTGACTAACCGATTGTACATATTTGCCAACGCATGTCGCATACTATTTCAGAGCACCATTAATGAATGTTCTCAGCTGATTATTATAAATACCTGCAAATGTATTGATGTGATAATTAGGGTTTAAAATAAAAGTCTTATTTTCTTCCTTCAAATTTCAAGTGGTCTTTTAGTTGTGTTAGCTTATATTTTTTTCTAAAATAACAAGTTTTTTACTTAATAGATACCATTTCTACACACTTGTATTATTGAATATATAAATATATTTTCCACAAATTTCATTTTTAAAAATGTACGACATTGCTTTCAACCGCTTTAACACCACGTTAAATTGTTTTTGATAAATATTTTCATATTGTTAATATTTGCAATGTGTATAATTTAGATTTTGTGAAAGTAGTTCAAAATCAAAATAGTCAAGAAATGTCAAACAAATTCGATGTAATTTGTATGGAATAATAGATATTCCAAACATATCTACTAAAACTAAGAACATGTCAAATTTGTTAAATAACTATTATATGTATTAATTAATACATAAATAATATAATTAATAAGTTTTAGTGTTATATTAAAAAAACTTATTCAAACAGCTGACCACCTTAAATTAGAAAAAGTGTATGAATAATAAACGTAATATGATATTCTGTAAACAGAAACAAAGTGGTATTTATGTTTTAAATTATGTTTCATAGTAAAGCGTATACAGGTCCGTATACATGGCAGATTTTTACGCGAAAATTTACAAAACTATTTTTTCGAATTAGATTTAAAAAGATCTAGGTATACGTGTGTTAAATAATACTACTTACTTGCCGGACACCCTGTATATTTGTTCTTTAAATCCCCACAAAAAAGTTGCAGTAAATTCATGAAAATTCTTACAGAAAAAATAAATCAAAACACGACCTAACTTAGATAGTTTTGTTACTTTGCAGCTCTGGCAAATATGTCATTCTGTTGCATAGAAATGAGCCAAACCAACATTAATAGTTAGTAGCTAATCCAGAAAGTGATTTCGTAAGTATAACAAAGGTGAGACATGACCTACAACGAACGAGTACTTGCAAAAGCATTTTCTAGGCGTGTCATACACAAAATTTACTAAATAAATATTACAATAATTGTACGTGAACATAATTAACTACTATTATTAATAAATACAGTTAAACGTTCCTTTATAAAACAAAATATATGCAATTAAATGCATTGTTTATTTAAATTTTGTGAAAATAGTTTAAAATTGAAATAGTTTCTATAATTTTTGTCACCATTAACACTAAAAAGCTGATGAATATGAATGCTCACTGAATTGCGGAAAAATACTACAAACATAAATAGACTTGGTTATGACATGCGAAAGGTAATTCGATCGTTCATAAACATAACAAGTATGCATGATTTTAATAGTTGAGTAGAGTGGACAAGTCCGCATTTGTTACACATTTTCAGGCGTAAAGTTACAACTTTTTTTAGGAATTAAAATTATTTTTAACACATTTGTGTTTATTAAGACCACGTGTACACGTGCTTGGTTTCCTAGATACCCTGTGTGTAAATTTTAATTCCGAATAATACATTTTAGAACAGTTTATTCAATTATCAACACTTATAGCAAAGTTTTAATGAGAAACTTTATTTTTGCCAAACAGAAACTGTAACTTATCTCGTACTTAAGGTGTGAGAACAGAATTTTTCTAACAAAACCTGGATACATTCGTACTATAATTTTAAATAAATAACGAAGAATAATGCCGCTAACTTGAACATAAGTTTTCTGCGCCTTGCACAAATGCGTGTTAAAAGGCAAAACTGCCACCGGAAAACCTCACGGTTTATTATCACATTTAGTGATAAATTATCTATCCATCAGTGTATCGCGTAGTAACACCTTTTTGTGGTAAATGTACACTCTAGAAAACAGATACCTACAATACTCAAACTACACTAATAGCGTTTCCGACTTACTGCATTACACCAGAGTAGTGCAGATCAGTTTTTCTTTTACTAAAAAAAGTACAATATTTTGCATTTTCCTAGTTTTCATACAATTATATTACATTATAATAGAAATCAGCCAATATGTACCATACCCGTGCAGTGCATATAAATCGAAAACGCTATAAAGTTATAACAATCATAAACAAACAAAAAAAGAAACAGGACACTAATTCTGCCATATGTCTAATGATCTTGAGGATTTTGACGAACAGATTATTTATGATAAAGACTGAAGAAAACAACTTAACGTCAACACACACAAGGGACTCCAGGGTAACATAAGTTGATGCACTCTGCATTTTAAAGCGTAAGGCGAAGTTTGCCATTTTAATTCCAATTATACTCCCATTTTTCATTTATTTTAAACATGCCTTTTTCTACGTTACCTACTTCTTTGAGCCCAGAAAATAATACATAATTTATGATATTTTAGCGCCGACAAAGTGAACATCTAAAATGTAAGCGTTTTACAATTTAATTTTTTCAGTTGTTTAGAAACTAAAAATCTGGCGTGAGACTACACACGACTTACTCTTACCCATTTTAAACTTCATTTGAAGTTACTGACATTAGTTACTTTCCTATACATCTACACTGAAAACTCTAAAATTAATTTAAAAGCATAAATAACTCATCCATTTATATACATGTACTTAATTAAATTTTAAACTAATTTAGAGCAAACCTAATTTATAGATTTAAATACAAAGTTATTTAATATGTAAATATTGCAGACAAATCATTAAAATATTAATTTATATTTATGGCAACGGTCACCCATCCAATTAACTGGACACGCGAAACGCTGCGTAACTTCGGAGAATTTCCTCGATAATTTGCTTTAACGAATTTTCTCAGAGAATCCGATTAGTTTGCGGCAAGTTAAAACAAAAATCGTTAGAGCCGTTTTCGCAGAGGTTCATCCGCCAGTAGGTATCTTTAATGTGCCCAATATCACAACTCTATATGCAAAAATCCTTTTAATTTTTCCTTCTGAAAAGTTAACTATTTTAATCGGGTTCAAATCCGTCACCTCTGGGCCCAGCGGCACAATTGAATTTTTCATGACCAGGTAGGTTTTTAAACAATTTGCTCTCGTATTTAACGACCGACTTATTTCGCATATTTATTAATTTTTACCACGAGTCAAGCTTGAGGGTCTATTTGAACTACTTCCACCAACTTTTAGATATTGATCTTTGTACTGACAGATTGTATTTCGTTTAACGTTCTATTTCTGGATTATTTTTAACATTTCAATTCATCATGCAAAGAAATTGAAATATTTTCATGTTGTTCATCCATTACTGTCTTTAATTTATTAAGCTCTTGGTAAATTGACATGAAAAGCCAACTTTCAACGTAGGCGAATTTAATATAGGTTTGAATAAAGTTGTTTACGTTTTTCAGGTTATAACATCGCAATTTATTCATTGTGTACTTGTGCTTTCAATTAATTGCTCAACATGCTTGCACAGTGTGTTCCGTTTGTTAATGAATCAATTTTATTATTTTTGATTGTCGACAGTTATTTTTATGCATTTTCATAGTTTTCAATCACTTGTTTTAGCAAAGTCGAAAATCAAATTCAAAATATAACTTTCGGGAAAATAATTTTAAAGTGTCAGAACATATCCATATTTTTAAATGCATTTTTAGGATGAAACAATAGTCTGCAGAATTTAATAACATTTTAAATTATTTAGTACTTTAAGAGTGCTAATAAATAATGCAAATCATTTATAGGTTCGTCTAAAAGCACGACTTGAAAAATATTCAAATTTTAGAATGATTAACCAATGTGGCTGTAAGTTATAAAATGCTAAGGAGGAAACAAACGCAAATCACTTACCATTTATAGGTTAAGAAAATGTAGGTCAATTGAAAAGGTTATTGATTCTTATACAAACTGCGACGACATTATAGCGTTGATTTCACGATTATAGGTATCAAGTAGGCCTGTTTTGATTAAAGTTTAATTAAATATCCTGGATGTTTTTATAAAGCATGACATTTTACAAATTTGTACCTTAACAGAAAGAGGATACAGATCAATATGGAAATACAACTTACATTGTTGTTGTCCCAGATTTTGTCATTTAATGGATGAGTAAAAATACTGTGGCACAAAAAATAACCTTGAAATTCCCACTTTTTAAAATATTAACCTACAAATAATAATTGGCTTTCTTGAAGGTACGCTCGTAATTTAGATAATGATTTGCGAGTCTTTTTTAAATTTGTTTTTTTATAAATCTACCACTAACCGTTATATCCTTGACATTCATTACAAAAACCACCAAATCAAACGTGGGCGAGGTTAATACGAAGTTGGCGTTAACAAAATTACGTTTGAACTTTTATTTAAAAAGGACAATTTATTTATAATGACGAAATGTTAAAAAAGAATTTTTCTAAAAACATATTCTTAAAAACCAATATTTTTCGTTTTACTAATAAATGCAGCAGTACTGTATTTGTTTAAATCTTTAATGCTCATTTGGAACGTTTAAAATCATTAATGTTGTGGCTACAAACATATTGCCACTTTTAATTTGATTTTTGAAATGTTACACTACATTGTTACAGCTTTATTTTTTGATAAATACAACAGATTTAAGCGAAAAATTCAAAATGGGGAGAGGAAAGCACCGTGCTGTTCAGATAATAAATATCATATCATAGTACTACGCATGTCACGCATGTTTCCAAGGCGTAAAATATAGAGAGGGGCCAAGTAATAAATCAAAATGAACTATAACAAAAACCCTAAAATATATAAATGTGATGTGATCCAGGAAACTATGCAACATTTTCTGTGTTTTGTTTCAGTCAGTCAAAAACTTAATTCTGAACATATAAAACATGCATGTCTAAAACTTATCATCTCTTTTGTAAAATTCAATCATATCCACCCGTTTTATTAAAAGAATTATCTGGGCGGCATCTGGCATGATTTCAAAAATGGTCTAGTGTATACGTCTTAATTAATATTCTGTGAGAACATTTAAACTGGTATCAAAACTTGCTGTAATCATAATGGGAACACTGAATGATTTCTGTAGCACAAACACCTATAGTACATTTCAACACATACGTATCCTAACTGCTATAATTACTATTGCCTTAGGGTACACCAGATTGTGTAAGAAACATTAAAACAACCGTGTGTCGTATTTGCAAACATTAATGCAATTTGACGTTCACGTTCCAGACTTAGCGCGATTTAAGCGAACATTCCACCTAATACGGGAAACATTGTGCATACGTCAAGCTTCGGAACACTAGTACAGTAATCGTTCTTCCACCAAAAGCAACAGTCGAAAAGTGTGAAACAATGGTGCTAACTAAAACCATTACTTTGTCGACTGGTTTATGTCACCTGCAGGAGAAGTTCCACGGCAGTATATAGCTATTCATATCTTCATATCTTGTAACTATGACTTATAATCTCGCGAATTTGCGCATTTGAGTAACTAATATTTTATCATATCTTATATTGCGGGATTTGTTTCAACTAGATAAATTAAACGCTCTTCAAAATGCATATTGAACCTGTACAGTACGTTAGCGCAAAGCAACTGGTAACATTTTTACTGCATCCGTCCCGGTACCTTGTCGTAACGTATGTGTTGTACTGCAACGGACTTAGTAGCGCGGTTACATTAAATCCCCGATTTATTTTGTTCACTGTAACGCACAATTACGCTACTGCAGTGCAACATGCAGCAACTTATTCGATGGAATGTTCGCTTTACTCTTAACACGTTCTATAGGTTCGTTGTTTTATCCGGGCACATTTGACTATATTTACCTTAGATGTCGATTTATGTAGTTTAATATTTAATATAACAAAACGCGTTATTTGGATTTTAACATATACTGAATGTCATAAAACGACCGACATCATGAGTTACTAACAGAAAATTTGCGAAAACGTAGTAACTAGGAATATTTTATTTTCCAGTATATTTATTTAAATCACTTCCTATTTTACTTGTAAAAATTTTATTCGCTACCCTGTACATTTTCCTCGGTTTCAAAACATAATTTAATTATGCACTTTTTGGCCGATTATGTAATCAACTTTTTAAAAGTACTATTTAATGTCAATGATATATAAAATATTTTTAACGTTTATATCCTTTTATTTCAGTTTGCTTTTAATTAGCACTAACTTGTTATTTACGGATATATGAGATAAGTTCATCAATTATCCGTCAAAACTATTTTTTTTATTGTGTAGCGCATACTTTAAATTTACTTTTATGAGTTTGGTAGCAGCGAGGATTTCTTATCTGATTTCGATTTATTTTTTTCCCTTTACGTGGTACATATTCCTGCGTATACCCCACTTTTCGAATTAGCTAATTGCGAGAGTTGTGCTCGAATATTATGACCATAATATGAAGAACGCGTTAATAAATAGAAAAAAACTATATTTTAAACCAACCCCCTACTTTGCATTTTTGCAATTTTCTCAATTAGGCTAAGTTGTGCTAAATTGTGCTAAGTTGTGCTTGAATGTGCTAACATTGTGCTAAAGTAGTATTTCGAAAAAATAAAAACAGAAAAAGTAACGCTCAAAAAACATTTAAATTAACATCACCCATCCGAATGTCAGATAATGATATATCTGAGTTGTACTAGCATAGCACAACTGCCAATTTAGCCAGCACGATATAAAGGGAAATTTACTCTTGAGCGCGGCCATTCGCAACGACATTCTATGTTTAAATTTCGATGTTCTGGCGATCCAATGACCACCAAATTACGCATCCGAATATGATCAAACAAAAAATTATAGTCTTTGTGTTGAATTTTATAAAATTATAATTTTACAGATATCAAGCAAAAGTATTACCGTAACTACATTTATATTGACCATACTTTTGTTCACAAACGAATGTTTTAGGTTTATCTAAGACTGTTTTCATATATTTCTCTTCGTTGTTTCCGAGCTTTAATGTCAGGGTGTCCAGCGGTCGGGAATTCCTTGAAAACCGGGAATTATGCTTGATTTTTTTTCGTCGGGAAAAAACCGTGAATAATGCTTGAAATTTCGCA